>PNEQ01122658.1:0-21039 GCA_003012365.1 Medauroidea extradentata | reverse complement strand
ATATATATATATATATATATATATATATATATATATATATATATATATATATTCATTCATTCATTCATACACACATTATTTCGGCACACATACAGTTTCAATGTCATCAACATTCACACGTTCATACATCTAAAGAGCCCTTATAACCAAATTCACCTGCTAATTATTGAATTATTTCAAAGTTGCAAGCATAAAAAACATGTTTACCGGTACTTGTTTAGTTACTGTTATATACTCGTGTAACTACTGAAATAGGACTGCACAATCCTAATGGAAGTAAAGGGAAGAATTATTAAAGATTTACGTATTCTGTTACTATGGATTACGGTTGCCCTTTTTAGATATGTTTGCGTTACAAACGTTATAACGCGTTACCCACACTTATTTAGTCTCTGACTAAAGATAATTTGTAGCATGTCTGTGTAATATGTGACCAATACACAGTAAGTTGAGTAAGCATAGCTTTACTTTGTGAATTTGAATAAGAATATTTATGAAATATTGGCACCTCCTTAAAAACATGCATTAGCCCTTAGTTCTTATGAACTGCTTATCTACATTGTATTGACTATACGTTATTGAAATGGCTTTCATTTTTTTAACATAAGTTACTTAGCGAGGTTGAACAAAGGTGAAAAGTTGGACTCCCATTAAAAAAGACCCGGGTTTGATTTCCGGCTCCGACTATCCTGATTTATGTTTTCCACGGTTTTCAGCAATCGCTCCAGTCGAATACTGGGACTTATATTCACGGATTCATTTAGGAAACAGGTTTGTAATAAATATACATTTATAATCAAGAGTGTTCGAATATATTTCGCAGGTGCTGTGAAATGTTACCAACTTAACTTGATGGAAAAGTTTTTCGGTCATAAAATATCAGCTGCGTTAAAGATAACACTAGGTTCCCAGTAGCAAGATAATCTTTATTTACCGTCGTACGAAACTATAATCAACGGTAATACTTTCAGTCTCGTTACAACGTTTCCACTGCCCGCGCCATTTCAGTAATGCATATCGTAGCGACCGTAACCGCGCCAAACGAGCCCTAACTGCCAGCGAGGGCATAGAATTAATTTCCGTGCCGATTACCACGTCGTAATTGGTCGCTGCAGCCGCCCAAGTTCTACCCTGGCGTTTCACGGGGGATTCTCTCGTATATTAGTATCGAATGTAACATTTGAATTAACTGTTGAACATTATATGATTAACTGTCAGTGACAGTTTAGAATAATTGTTTTAACTCAATAAAATACATTTGTATAAAATTGAGCTATTCTAAGCGACTTTGAAAAATCTGTAACTGCGTTTACAATGTATTATAGTTTCAACATGGTTTAAGTGTGAACTTCCGTAACTACCGTTACATAATCCTGTGAAAGTAAATATGCCAATGTCCTCTCGTAATTGCATGATTTTCTTCTCTATACACACCAGGGGGAATCCAGCTCTAAATCGTGGAGAGGGCATGCTTTAAACATAGCTATATCCACACTCTAAGCCAACAAAAGTGTGGGGGGGGGGGAAGAGTCCGGAGAAAATTTGGATTTTAAGATGCAAAATGGTTCTCTTAAAGGAGTTTCCAAACTTTAAAAATTTGATATAATATTGTTTATCCTTTAAGTAATGGTATTCTTTTTACAGATAAATACTGCCTTAAAAGTGAAAACCTCTGTGCTGATATAAAATAAATTGTGTTCATTCTTAATCTTTTGCTCCCATATTGCTGCAACAAACAAATTATTACGTTGTTGATGTTGTTTTGTTTTTAAGAAGCTCTAGGGAAAGTACGAGGTATTCTTTTCAATATTTTACTTAGTACTGATATACACGTGCAATATTGTTTACAATTAAGTTAATGGGTGTTTATAACTACTATTATGTTAATATGTTATACCAAAAGAATATGTTTTATGTAGTTTGCATTTTAAACGTATTCTAAATTAAAATTAACAAAATGGTACGGAAGTTACAACTTCGCTTATGAGCATTGAAAATATATAATTTTGTACAACTAAAATTATTGTTTTTGTGCGTTTTAAATTTTGTCAAATACACAAAGAAAATTTTTGAGAATTTTAAAGCCCATGTAGATAAGAATTAAATAATACATTTATTTGCTGCAACAGGTATTACATTTTTCATGACTTAAAAATACGCATGCCAAGTTTATTGCTTACGCTGCTATGCTAATATTAATAATTGACTGGAAAATACTAGCTGGACGAAACAAAAATAAAATATTCAGGTCTTCAAAGACCCTCTCCTTGCAACTTTACAGGAGTGGTATTATTTCAGCTCGATGAATGATTTTACCACCCTCCGGCGCAGTACGTCCTTCACAGAGCCCCACAACTCGAAGGATTGTGTTGAACGAGGATCGGGTTGAGGGTATGTTTATTTCGTGGTCGGGTCTCGGTCGAATCAAGTCGTGAAGAAGGTAAGGGGGTTCGTAACACTGTGTGTCACGGTGGATGTTTCCTGGGGGGGGGAGGGTTGTTTCATGGAACCTGGCATAGCCGCCGGCCTGATTCTGTGGGTAGTTCAGCAGTGTTGGCTGGCTTACTGAAAGGTTTAGTAGCCGGTCGTGTACGATGTCCCACGCAGGTTATGCTACAAGGTTGACATTTTCATGTAGTATTAAAATTTTGTTGAAGTAATTCTGACAAAGAAGTTAGTTCTTGTTTTATATTAAGTGTGTCCGATCACGTAGCTTAATGGTTAGAGCTCCTGGTCTGTGGCCAAGCGTTCCGAGTTTTATTCTAGCCGGCCAGGGATGTGAAATGTATTTATTTCTTAGTTATTTAGACACGTACGAAATTCAGCACTAGGCCAGTTTACAATTCGCACTCTATTATACATACACTAAAGTGGCTTTTGTCGAGATAGCTAATTTTTTTTTATTAAAGACAGTAAATCATACGGTTTCGAATAAATAGCCAGAGTTTCGTTAGTTACACAATAAGCTAAAAGCATAATATTTTCTGCCTGGAAAAAAAATCAGCCAACAAGTAGAAGATAATTGTAAAGAAAACTGCCACAACATATTACTTAACATAACCAAGACAGTAGAGACAGGTGCCTCATTGCCTTAAGGCGTTGTGGAGGAGAAAAATCATAGTTTTTATTTCCATTTATTAGTTTTAATTTTACTGTCGTCACCTGGGAGTAGGCCTACATTTCCTCTCACAAACTAAATTAGGCCAACCTTTTAACTCAAAACGGCATCCCGAAGTCAAAATTAGCATATTTTTAATTCGTGCAAACCGCGAAAAGCAATGAACATAATGAAACGAAATAATTTACATTGAAACTTCATGCCACGGGTTACGGCTTGAAGTATATAAAAACCCATTGCTAAGTAAAATGGTAAAGAAATATAAAATTTGTGAATTTAGAAATTTTTTGTTGAATACAAAAACAAAAGTTTGTAATTGTTAGTCCATGACATGTAGTTTCAGTGTATACTATTTCATTTCATGATGTTTATTCCTTGTTCGTTTTCGCGGTGAATATGAGATACGAACATTCAAATTTTGACTTTGAAATGTCAGTATAGGAAAATTGGTTCAGTTTTTTTGGAAGAATGTACTCTAAAGTAAGTGTACGAAACTAACAGTTTCATAAAATTTTAAAAATGATAATTTTTCCCCATTTGAACGCCCTTAAGGGCATGGGCCCGAGTCTCTTCGCATTTATTGTCTATTATTTTTTAAAACATAAATGGGAGCGGATATCGTAAAATCGCTTCGTAACTTTGTTATGACTGATTTAAACTGCATACTCTAATTTTCTCGAGTCAGAACTCTGCAAAATAGTTGCTACTTAGTTAATTAACGAAATTTCCTTTTAATTGATAAAATTAGCTATACTCATCGTACAGTTTATCTCAAAAAATTACATTGCATAGTAAAACCAATTTGCAACAAAGTTACGAAGCAATTTTACGATATCGACTATTGTATGGATTTTAAAAAATAATTCTCTCGTAAGCCGAGAAACTCGGGCCCAAGCCCTTAAGGTGGCTCCCTAGACAGGTCGCGTTTGTGTGTGAGACAAAATCTATGGAGCGTTAAGAGCACCATGACTGGCGTATGTAATGCAATATCTCTTCTACACGCAGGTAGCGTTGTCCGTATCACTGTATCTGTGGAAAAGTATGGTACAAATCCAGCGCATGCTTCAATTTTTTTTTTATTGTTCTTCGAATACCATTAGTATTTCGACAGACACAGCAGTTTGAAAAATCCGTTTGAGCTGTTAAAAAATAGTGTTTTAAATAAGCCTTTTGAATTCTTAGTTACAGAGTCATGGTTTGAAGTGTGTGCTCTCTCCATAGAGATGCAATATACGTATACATGTGTGCTGTACGCCAAGTAGTTTTGTCACAAAAATAATACTCGCAACTCGCTCCAACATTTATAGATAGGGAGCCGCCTTAAATGTGCATGGTAGGCTATATAATTCAGCGCTAAATGCATCAGTTCAGAATTGTAGGTTTCTCGATCAAAAACAGCAATCCCTGACAACAGTTTTTGCTAACTTTTTGAGCAAAAAAAAAAGT
The DNA here is from genome assembly GCA_003012365.1 of Medauroidea extradentata. Taxonomy (NCBI): domain Eukaryota; kingdom Metazoa; phylum Arthropoda; class Insecta; order Phasmatodea; family Phasmatidae; genus Medauroidea; species Medauroidea extradentata. The sequence goes on along the minus strand of PNEQ01122658.1, from coordinate 16,475 downwards.
TGGCAAATATAATTATCAAGGATTGTTGTTTTGTAGATTTCTACAGTGACATTCAAAAAGTGTAGTTCTCAATTGTAGAATTCAGCGCTCATTTATCACTACGCCATCATAAGAACCCTCCTTAGATAGGCTGCGTTTGGGAGAGAGAGAAAATCAATGGAGTAGTAAGGGTGCCGTTGACAGACGTGTGTAGTGCATTATCGCCTCTCCGCGCAAGCTACTCAGCTGGCGTGCTTTACTATTATCCTTTTTCCTATGCGACTTCATGCGGTGACCACAATATTTTATTTGTGGGCAGCACAGTTCACAATCTAACGTTTGTTTCTATCGTTGTGTTTTTTCGAATCGGGTTGTTACTTTTCCAGATACGGCAGACTGGGGAAACCATTTTTGACTATTTAAGGGCCCGAAAATGATGTTTCTATTAAACATGCAGAATTTCCACAATTATAACGACATAGTTTAGAAGCGTGTGTTGTTTACGTAGGTATACAAATATAATGTGCATTAATCAGTTTCGTTAATATAAGAATAGTCGCAACTAGATACAACTCATTTAAAGCGTAGGTAGCACAGACAGCAATTTTCATCATGTTTTTGTTTTATTTTTGTACCAGAGTCTTTTTATAGACATAAATTGTGACAAAATTTTGCTCTTATGACTCTTTTTAATCTATCATAGGTTTTGCAAATTGATTTGTCGAAGTCGAAATTTACATGTCCCGGTTGTAAGTAAGATGCTAAAACACACACTTGCTAAAAAAAAAAAAAAAACTGAATAACGATGTTGTAGGTTACAAGTACTCCTTTATAAACATTTTAAAAAATCTTGAATTTTTAGTTTTAACTTCTAAGGTTTTTTAAAAACGAAAGTTTTTTTTTATATATACAGGGGTCCTTGTAGCCTTCAACATCGTTATTCAGTGTGAATTGTTCCAGTACGGTAAACCGAAAAATGCACATTTTGACTGAACAAGCCATTGTGCAAAAGTTATGATCGATAAAGACTTTAAATAAGAGATAAATCGAGTCACAATTTATGTCTAAAAATATCTGGTACAAATTTTAAAATTAAAAAACGTAATGATGTAAACTGCTTTTTACCGTGCCTCTTGATTCTACCGTTCTTGCGATAATAATTTTTTTTTAAACTTAAAGAGAGACAATATCAAAAATCTATTCGGCAACTTTATTATAATTGGTTTTTGTCTTGATAGTTATTTTTTAAAATAAGAAATGATACGGTTTCGACTAAAAGGTCAATTAACCAGAATTTCGTTAAGTTACATAACTAGCTAAACCCATAGTATTCAGTGCCTTGAAAAAATCAGCCAACATGGAGAAGACTATTCAAAACAAAACTGCCAGACAGATAATTGATATCTTTTCTCGTTTCGGTGTAAAAAATTAAGACATCTAAAAAAAGTTGAAAAAAGAGATGGCCTTAAGGCCGTGGTCTTTCATTTATTTCAAACAATTGCTGATAACTCGAATATTTTTTAACGAAATGCTTTGAAAAAATTTGAGACTGTTTACGGTACCTAATATGATACACAATTTTGCCTAAGCGTTTTTTTCCCTTCAAATAATGTACCGCTTGCTAGAAAAAAATTATTTTCCTTCATTTTGGCTTATTTCGACATCTAAAAATCCAATTGGTGTATTGCTACAGAAAAATTTAGACATAAACTGTAAGAATGAATTTTGATATACATATTAATTTGCGTTAAAAATGTTTCGAAACCCCTGCTAAACTAAAGAGCGAGGCTTTAATATTTAATGACTACCGTAGCCTTTGCCAGGGCCCCAAGGTTGGCAGCACCCTCAACAGGTCTCGTGAAAGCTTCCAGTAGATCTAGTACAGGACATAGTATTGTGGCACAGGGCCTTTATAAAGAGATGTCGCCCTTGCAATGAAGCATGTAGGTAGTCCGAGGCGAGAGGCGCGGTAGACAGACGAGGCAGCAATGCAGGGGGTAGGTAGCTAGTCCTGATCTGTGGACAACCCAGCGTGTCTTCGGCATCCCCTCGAGGGACGTCCCCCCTCGGTCGCGTCGTCGGCAAGCGGAGATTTCAATGTGAACAACGTGAAGAGGCACGACGTCCTTCGATGCTCTTGCTTCCCCGACAAACTCAAACCTCCATCCACCCCCTCCCCCACCCGGTCTTGGACCCCACTTCCTTTTTTAAGCCCGGGTGACCTACCGTACCCTCATCTCGAAGGGAGACGGGCAGGATTCTTTGATGTGTATAAAAATGTCTCGTGCTTCAGCGAACATGAATTTCTTTCCCCGTCCCTTCGGAATGAAAGAATTATTTGACCTTCCTCTGCCCTATATAAAAAATATATCTTCCCATCTTTTGAAGTATTTGTCTTAGGAAGTAGGATACGTTTGTTTTAACCTGCTTTTAGACCTTTTTCTCTTTCATAAGTTCGCCTACAAGTATCCAGCCTTGCGTAATGTTAAGTGATGTGCACATTTGCTACCTAATTACGTTAGTGGTTACCATAATATAATGATGCTTCATTTATTTAATAAATACCATGAAATTACAGTCTAAAATAAAGCTACGATTTGCAGAAATTAAATTTCAGACATGTTGTAACTGCCATTTTTGGTAACTTAATGTTTGCATGATACAATAAATTCCACTTAAATCATGGCATTTGAAATTACATATTTAGTTTTCAGTAAGCAACAAATCGTACTAATTACGAAATCCTCGGAAGCGTCATATTTACAACACACTACACTGCTAAAGTACTATTGTAACACGGCCTGCTTCATTATTTTTTTATGCTTGATTGAGTCGACGGTGTTTTTTTTAAACAAAGAAGCTAATATTTACAAACTTGCTCTTTACGTACTTAAGAAATTTTTTATTTTATTTTGCATATATGCTGTACGCATGAAATAGCAACAGATATAATTCAGTTATTAAGAATTTATAAATAAGGACCCTTGTTCTTCGCGAAAAGAATTTTGCCTCACTTTGTTTCCGTGCCCTACGTGCACATATGCAGTTCTGGTTCGGGGTCAGCGGTTGGATATTTTAACTGTCACGAGTCTTGAGATTCTACCGACACGTGTGGTGTTGCAGGAACGTTATTGTAACTGTCTCAGTCAAATGAGATACGGCTCTTCACACAGACACGCTGCCAATAACCATGAAGCAGAATTGCAGATGTGCACGTAAGGCACTGAAACAAACTGTAGCAAAATTCTTTTCGCGAAAAACAGGGTCCCTAGTTATAAAATGTACGTAAAACCATAAAGTAATTGTTGTGAAATACTTATTTATATATTGCTTATGAAATATGTAATTTACGTCAGGAGCAACTTGTATTTACAGTACTGTAATTATAAAAGTTCAGTTTGACATCTGCGTCACACTTCCATGATAAACTTAACAGTTGACGTTTAAAACGGGTTGTGGACCATTAACACAACGTAGCAGTGCCGTAAACTGTTGACTTCAAAAAAATAATTGTTGTAACATGGGTACCACTATTTCAACTGGCAACACATGTTGTTCGGTGTTAAAATAAGATCACAGGCCTCCCCTCAAGAAACCTTTTAACGCCGCGCAGAAAGGAAAAAAAAAAGTAATTATGAAAACAACACCGGTGGAGGTTCCATCGTTTTTTTTTTCCTCTTCCTTGCTTCCTCTGTTCGTCTTCTTCGCCCTCTCTTCCGCCCCTCGACGTGCGTGCTGTTCCGCCCGAGACGTGTCAAGAGGAATTGCGCATGCGCACTCGTCGCGTGTCAACAAACATGGCCGCCGAGTAGAGAGGACACGAAAGTAAAATGCTGCGACCCTCCCTTTTTTCTTTAATTTTTCCTTCATAATCTGGTTAAGTTCATTAAATAAGCGTGATTACGGATGGTGGTTTATTGCGGAAAAACGTTGACTGCCAGGTTTCAATGTAATGTATTTATTTCTTATGCTTTTCTTTCGATACTGGTGAAGAGCTGCCAACTATTACGGATTTAATCACAGAATTCCGGAAGTCACTGATTTATTACGGAAACGAGACTTTGTGATGAACGCGTTTCTAGTATGCGTGCTGCATAAAAGCCGTTCGTAAACATCATTATGATTGCGCAAATAACTGAAATAGTCAGTGTGCGCATGTCCTGACAAAACAAGTGAACTAATCCTCGTGGTTTCACATAATTATAGGATGGTACTGAGTATGTGTACAATATAACTAGTACATGTTCTCAGACATTTCGTTTGTTAGCTACACACGGCACGATAATTTTGGTACGCCTGCCAGTGGTGGGTCTCTGAGTGGGCTAATGTTTAATTCTGGCACGCCACGGCTGAATGTCAGTTATTCGTCTGTAAACAGCTCAATCGTGCCACATAACCGTCGTACAACCATAACAGATGCACGATGCTACATTGGTTTTAAGAATACACTGCTCTAAATCTGAAGTAGTGAATATTCACTTATTCACGCTGATGTACGGAGCAGTTTCAACAATTTGAATAAGTGAAAAAGTAGTCACTGTTTAATTTGTGAATATTCACTGATTTCCTTTCAGATGAGAACATCTCACGGGGAATCAGTGAATATTCACAGGTTTTTCCAGTTGTTTTCAAAGAAAAGTTTTTACTTTTTGAATCAGTGAAAAATTACTGGAAAATCTGTGGAAATTCACTAATTAACTTGTGGAATGTTGGCACTCTTTATCGGAATCAGTGAATAGTCACCTATTTCACATTGGTTTCTCACCGATTCAGTTTTTTGAAACTGCAACTTCCATCGGCGTGAATAAGTGAATATTCACTAATTCAGATTTTCTGTCCAGAAAAGATTCTTGCAACTTACAGTTCTGTTGTTTGTTTACATTAGTGGCTAGTTTGTTTACATAATTCTTCTTGTTCCTGTTCGCAAGCGACAATCGCAGCTGCGTTAAGAGCATGTTCTATCACAGCCAGCGTTGTAGCCTGGTTGATAAGTCACTTTTATCGCAGTGTCGCTGTCGCAACATCGCACTATTGTACAAGGACCGTAACACGAAGGATGCGACGTGAATAAAATTACTTGCCAGTCAATCCGAGTGGAGGCTTCTATGACGTCAGCGCAATAAAAATCGCGGATGAGACGTTATTTCCAAATAGAGAGTTTTTCATTTTATTCACATCGCGGGCGCGATGAAGTTATAAAATTGATTTTAATTTGGTGCTTAAATGTTTGTGAAACTGGCGCGTTGCTAGAAAAGTATTCATTTTACGAGAGATTTGTGTTTGTTATCACAAGCAAATAATATGTTACCTTTTTTTTTAAGCAGCCATGTAATTGTGACTATTTCAACACGTGCGGGAATGCCAAATGTATGTTACAAATAAACAGAAATAATAAAATAAAGTAAAATTTAATGGCTGTACACAGGAGGTAGGCCTACGTATGCGTGGCAAGGAACAATTTACATGTACTTTTTTTTTTTTTTTTTTGCTATGTGTCGCGCAGCAGAAAAACCAGTTATCGCAATCAGGAAAATATTTAGTGCCGCGTCGCACTTTTATGATTTCAGCACTACACAGGAGTCACAACAACGCGACCGACGCAATGCGAAGGGCGCGACGCGAATAAAATAATTTGTCAGTCTATCAGCTTCGAGACGGACACGCTGACGTCACAGAAGCCTCGTCGTCTATTTAACAAATGTATTTTATTCGCGCAGCGTCCATTGCGTCGCGTTTGTCGCGCCACTGGGATGCATTACTTTACCCGGGCTAACCGTGAGCATTTTTGTAAACGTTTACGTACGACAGTAAATTTTTACATACGGAAAACAAAAACACAATTTTCGTTATCTCATTTTTAAGATTCTTAAATTTTTTCATAAGAAATTATACAATATGAAGAAAAACATAATATTCTGGACGTGAGTATTTTGCAAACTAGAAGTTATGTTTACAGTGTAAATCAGAAATAAATTAAATTTATTTTGCTTTTATCTGGTGGTTTGAGTTAACAATACCCGGTACTAGATTATCGTTATAACAGTGATGTATTAGGGTGATACTTTAAATCAACGACATGAAGGAAAAAACTGATACTTGCTGGGAACCAGACCGTAGTATGCCAGGCTAAACCTGCTAATATCCCGTTTAATCACGTCAAATTAAACATATTGGAAAGCGCACGAAAAATACGCACAGCAAACTTTAAATAAAAAAGAGTACACAACGCATATACGACTCTGATACCAAAAAATAATATTCACGGCAAGGTTAATTCTACTACATGTAGGAAAGAAAGCGTGTTTTCTTATGGGCACGGTCGTATAAGAACAGGTCTGGACACTCGCCTATCTACCAATGTATTTTGCTTGACCCCCTTGTTGTTTGGCTGCAGTTCACAAAGTTACCGCCCACTTTTTTCCATTGTTAACATTATAATGTGTATCAAGATTGCTGGAGCCAAGCTTTAGGATTGTGAGCGAAAGAAGTATTTCATAAATTTATAAAATATAAGCTTTGTTAAATTGTTTATCTTAGTGGGAGGGAAGTGGACGGAATTTGAGCCCGACCGCCCTGACTGCAGCGCCAAACACGTACAGCATTATGGTGAACTTGGTGAACTTCAGCCAAACAACAATGGGGTCAAGTTTCCAGTCGAGTGTCCAGACCTGTTCTTCTATGGTTGTGCTTATGGGAGTTTTTGGCATAGAAAAAATTTGCCGCTAGTTGTACTGCAATCTCTAACAAGTATAATAAAATACAAAACCATTGTAAAATTAAATTAAGCTAGACTTGGACAAGAAAGACGTCATTTACTTTGCTTTAAAAATAAAAAGCAAACAAATTTTGGCTTTCAAATCATCAGCATCATACAGCTTAAAACTAATAAAAGCTCTGTTGTTAGTCAGTTTACTCATGTTAAGAATACCAGCGCTCAGGTGGTAGATAATGCCCCTTGCAAACTTTTAATATTGATCTTTACAACCTGTAATAGAATTGACATTAGTCATGGATGGCTAATTCTCAAGTTGCTTAGCGGGACGATTGTATATAATAGGAACATGAATACTCACTATGCGTGTAGGAGCTCCAGGCCTGCTGCTGGCTGCCCCATTAGACCGTGGCTTAAGAGTTTGTGGATCTTGCGTGTGAGCCGTGTTGTACCGTGGTACGGAAAGTTTTTTTTATATTGTGTAATGGTAAATATCAAGAGTAGCTACTCATCGCGTAGGGACTAAACTATTGGTTTTGCAGGTAAAGTTTCTTAATAAAACATGTTTCTACAGTGATGAAAATGAGTCGTGCGTAAAGAAAATTGTAGTTTACTTACTTTGAAATTTTCCGTTTTTTGTCCAAATTCTAAGTCCGACTCCCGTGTTTTACGTCTTCGCCATTATGCGTGTTTATGTGGAACTAGCGCTCCTAGCGTAATCTATTGAAACTAGCGCTAATACGCTGCGCAACTGTTCTTTAAGCAGCAAATTCAGTTGTAGGAAAACCGTCACGCTTTATAACACATGTTTTCGCGACAGTAGCTGTGCGTATTCAGGGAAAATTTGACGGTTTGTAGTACGAATGACCGTTACAAGTAAGAATGCTTCGCGGCGTAATAGTAGTGTATGTAGTGTGTGTTTTATGGACGTTTTACGGTATGCAACTCTCGTGGATAGTGTGTGTTAGTTAAATTTTGCTGATTGAGACACAGCAACAAATACGTTTTGCATACAACGTGTGTGGAGATTTATTGACCAAGGTACCGCGTTGGAAGAGGAACCATTGCATAATTTACTGTTTGTGGCGAAGAATTTGTATCCGTGATTGAGTAGAGTAAGTACTAATCTTTTACCAATAATGTTTGTTGTTCAGTGTACGTTATTACATTTGTCCGGCTTCTGTTGCAAATTGAACACGTTAAATACGTTTTATAATGGGCATTAAAGACGTGTAACATCGGTTCAACATGCATACAACGTGAATTTAATGCGTATGTACTAGTGCATTAGTGCAATATGCTAAAAATACGAATTTACTTCAGTAACTATTTTTGAAGCCTTAAATTTGTGGTAGAATGAGTTGAAACTGTGTGTATTATTGTGTAAAGACTATTTTTTATTCTTATTCGTAATATTTTGCGTACTTTTAAACGATTCCCAAGATGTGCACATCCATTTACCCCTATATAATATAATGCACGTGTATTTATTGCAGGCAGCTATTTATATCCGTTATATTTAACTGAAATTAATTGGAAAATAGTACATTTCCGCTATTTATTACGGTTATTGTACGTGTATTTACCCTACAATTTCTGTGTTCGTCATAGCCCTCCCCACTATCGCGTCTTTAGAAAGTCGGCTTTTCTAGTAGTCATGCATGTTTTTTCTTGTTATATTTACGTAAAATCAATCGTAATTATGGTATTTAATGTAATAAATACAATGCTATTTACGTATTTTTACCCCACAATTTCCCTGATCTTCAGAGCCCTCCCCACTATCGAATTTGTAGAAAGTAAGCATTATTATTAATCGCGACTAATAATTACTGTTATTATTCGACGTAGTAAACCGTAATTAGTACATTCTTCAGTTTTTTTTTGTTAATTTTCGCAGGAGCAGTTACTCTTGATATTTACCACTTTTACTTCACATTTCGCGCAAGTAAAAATAAAAGGATCATCGCTTGATGTACCACTAAAAAAAAAAATCAAAAACCGGATTCTACGAAAAAACTGCACGCTAGTTTAGTATTTCGCGCGCCTAGAGGCTACGAAGTGTTTGACGGACGTGTTATATTCGACTACTGCCTTCCCCGTTTCCGTGCCTTTAACTTCAAAATAAAAAAGCTAGCGTCCTCTAACTTTTAAGTTAGCTTCCTGCTGATTGTCAAGTCTTTGGTCAATACCGCGCTATTGTCCACCACTACAACATTTTAATTTAACGTTTGTACTGCCTGGTCGAGTCACATGGTCCCTGTAGCTGCATTACTGGGGAAGGGGAAGGTGGAGCGCTGTGAACCTAGAGTGAGGAGTGTTCGGTTGTCGAGGGGAAGCGAGGGAACTGTCTGACCTTGGGGAAGTTCACATTTTGCCCGATACGACAGTTAACTTGGCCGTAGTGCATACCGGAACTCGGCAAACATTTATAATAGCTACTCATAGTGTACCGGCCAAGTTATTCATTTCCGAGATACCGTACTGTACAATAAATTAGTGGAAAATGTTTGTGTAGTTCTACGTAAAATCATTTCCGTTAGGTTACTTTCTTAACACAGCGTAAGGTTAGGTAATGTTAGGTTAGCTTACCTAACGTAAATTAACCTAATTTAACCAAATTATTTTACATAGGACTAGTACTAACGACTCTTAAAACCTTATTCGTCAGTAAACTATACCTCTGAAAGCAATAGTTTGGCTGGCATACGATGCGTAGGCTAGCCATTCTTAATAATATATAATCAGTCTACGATTTTGCTTCCAAAATAAACCTAACGGCAAGTAGGCCTATTAAGAATCACTACTCATCGTGTACCGGCCAAAACGTTGATTTTAGACGTATAGTCTATTGATGAAAAATGTTTCTCGTGACGTTCTAAGTAGTCCTATGTAAAAAATTGTTAGGTTTGGTTATTTTATGTTAATTTAGGTTGTTAGATTATGTTAGGTTAAGTTAGATTAGGTTAGTTTAGTTTAGGTTTAGTTATGTTAGGTCAAGTTAAGTTTACGTCAAGTTAGATTACAAGTTAGGATATGTTAAGTTAGGTTAGTTTAGGTTGAGCAACCTAACTTAACCTAATCTAACTTAACCTAACCTAAGAATCTTACTTAACATAACCTACCACATTTATTTTCGAAGGACTACTTAGATCGTCACTAGAACAATGTTTCATCAGTAAACTATATGTCGAAAATCAATAGTTTGGCCGGTACACGATGATTAGTTATTCTTAATATTTACCAGCATTACGACTAAAAATCACATAACGTAACCAGTACAGGCTCTCAGAACTTTCGAACTAAATTTCAGTTATACGAAACAGAACGTACCTTCTTGCGACACGTCAACCAGTCACTCTGTCCATGCGATGCTTCAGCCAATACTTCCTTTTAAAAATGCTCTACCGAGTACGCATCTCCGCACGGATTAATCGCCGCGAGTGTTGACTTAGCAGGTGGAGCACGTAACAGCTTTCCAGTCTCAACTTCGCGTCACCAGCCGTCTTTCAAACATCGAACGAACACGGGCACGTTTTACTACGAGCTTCTACCGTCCGCCGCTCAGTGGCGCCAACATAACATGCGCGCGCGGAACAAACGGACCTTACTAAGCAGGCTGCCAACTTCACGCATATACCAGTGCCGGATTTAGAGGGGACATGTGCCCCGGGCGGCATATCAAAGGGGCGGCCAGCTGGCTCCATCTTTTTTTTTTTTTTTGAAAAAGTTAGGACAGAAAAAATAATATGCCTCTAGAAAAAGCTAATTTAGTTAATAATGAAAGTGTCATAATCAATTTTTGTTGAAAGAAAAATCATTAACGTTTTTATGTAACGTAAAACTAGAGTGTTGTAGTGTAGTGTTTACTTACAATGTTTATGTGTATGTCTACACTTGTAAATTAAATTGAAATGTCGAGTTTAATTCCATGATATAATTTGGAAGTACATATTTTTCACATAGCAAAAAATATATATAAATTACTAAAACGAAATTAATATTACAGCAATAGTAGCTATTTTTGCACCCAATATTTTACTTGTCTTACCGTTAAATTCGGAAAAACTAATTTTGCTTTGGGGGGAGGGGGCCTCAAAAAACAAGTTTTGCCCCTCTTACAAAATGTTTTATATCCAGTACTGGAAAATACAACATACTCTACGTCACTTCATTTTTTCGTGGCCTTGGATAATAACCCGTTCGACCAGGAGAACTGTGCCGTAGCTATGAATACAAAATACAGAAATGTTACGTACCACCGTGAATTTGTCACCGGCAGTTACCAATTGGTTATCACACACGAACATATTGGGGCTTATTCATAGTCGTTTTTGACCCGGACTAGTGCGGGATTATCGTCGGTCTAATTTTTGTCTTATTCACAGACGCGGACTATATTTAGTCCGGCGTTACTTGGCGTTTATGAATAAGGTAACACTTGGTCCGGACTATAGGACCAACCCTGGACTAACTGGCACAAGATGATCTCAGGATCATCTCGGAACTATCTCACGACTATGAATAAGGCCCATTGTGTCTTGTGCCTGTCATATTCCTTCATTTCATGCCGTCAAATCGGTTAGTCCGGGCACACACAACCGATTCTTCGCACCGTTGATACGCCCCTCTTCCAACTACCTGTAGAAACTAGCGAATAAGTTCAAATCTCACGACAGACATAACGGAAACGGCCGTTTGCAATCATTGAATGTTGTCATAAGAACTTAAATTAGACACGAAGAAAGTGTGTATGACATCGTAAAATTGTAGATTCATCGGGTGCGATAATTATTCTCTATTCATTATTCATAGGCAAACATGTTCCGAGCTACAATAGCAAATACAACTGGAAACAATACCGGGCACGGCTACGATTATTTGGTGACTGTATTCGTTATTGAATACCGTAAATTTTATGACATCTTAATTTAATCTCTATGGATAAAAATTAACACTGACTGACTGACATATCAAACTGCAGCCCAAACCACTGAACCTAGAATCATAGGCGAGCACTAAGAAGGGATTTTTTCGAAATACGACCTCTAAAGGAGTGACTCGACGGCCTATCATAGTGATTTTTAATTTCGTAGGACGCACATAAATTTGCATATTGGCTAATTTAAGGATTTTACTAAATTCAATATTTAAGGGGGTGAAAATACCTTACATGTGTTTCCGATTAACTATCGATATCTATCGAACCCTTCGGGATAGAGGGTTGGTGTTCACTTCAAAAGGTTGCTCACGTAAATACCCAAAAACTAGTTTTAGGTTTTTTTAAAATTCGACCCCCAGGCAGTACAAAGGGGCAAAATGTTGTTTTAATGAATCGTTTATATCTTTGAAACACAACTGGCTATCGTCGTGATTTTTACTTTAATTGGTTGCGTATACAAATGTCTATGACAGGACTCCAATATGTTTGGAAATTCTTTAATTAAGGAGGTGAAAATACGTGAAATGTGTTTTCGATAATTCCTCCATATCTATCGAACCAATTGAGATATCGAACTGCACTCTGCTTTAGATTGATGCTTTTGTAAATATCTCAAGTACCATTAAAATATATTTTCCGAATTCGACCCCAAAGAGGTAAAAATAAGGGTAAAATTTATTTTCGATTTACAATCTCTCTCTATATATATATAAATTAAAGCTGACTGACTGACATATCAAACTGCAGCCCAAACCACTGGACCTAGAATCGTGAAATTTTTTTGTGGGAGTTTCCCTCAGGTCGTAGGCGAGCACGAAGAAGGGATTTTTCGAAATTCGACCTCTAAGGGGGTGAAAAGGGGTGAAATGTATTTCCGAAGGAACATCGTTAGAGTTCGAACCCGAAAGCCTATCATAATGATTTTTACTTTAATAGGACACTCGTAAAAATGCATATTGGCCAATTTAAGGATTTTTCGAAATTCAATATTTAAAGGGGTGAAAAGACCTTAAATGTGTTTCCGATTAACTATCGATATCTATCGAATCCTTCGGTATAAAGAGCTGGTATGCACTTCAAAATATTGCTTACGTAAATGTCCAAAAAGTAGTTTTAGGATTTTTTGAAATTCAACCCCTAAGCAGTAAAAAGGGGCAAAATGTGTTTTTTATGAATCGTCTATATCTTTGAAACACAATTGGCTATAGTCGTGATTTTTACTTTAATTTGTTACGTATACAAATCTCTATGACAGGACTCCAAGACGTTTCGAAATTCTTTAATTACGGGGGTGAAAATACGTGGAATGTGTTTTCGATTATCCCTCCATAGCTATTGAACTAATCGAGATATCGAAGTGCTCTTTGCTTTAAATTGATGCTTTTGTAATTATCCCAAGTACTATTAAAATATATTTTCCGAATTTGGCCCTAAACCGGTTAAAAAATGGGTAAAATGTGTTTTCGATTCATAATCGATATATATCGATCCCATAGATTTTTATATAGCGACATGATTTTTTTTAAGATTGATGCTTACTCAAATACCTGCAAAGTTATTTCAGGAATTTTTGAAATTCGCCACCTAAGGAGGTGAAAAGTGTTTTCAATTAATCGTCGATATATCTTGAATCCAGCGGGCTAATTTTACGTTTTTCACGTCCACTAGACACCAATAAAGTATTCTAAAACGTGATTCAAGGGTTTTTCGAAATTAACTATCGTAGGTGGTGAAAGACCTTGAATGTGTTTTAGATAAATCCTCGATATCTATCGAACCCGTCGAGATATACAATTAATTTTTGTTTCAGGATGATGGTTACAGAAATGATCGCAAAAGCGTTTTAAGATTTTTTGAAATTCGATTTCTTAGTACTGTGCAGGGGTGATATGTGTTTTTTTAGTGATTGATCGATTTTGATTCGACTGAACGGGCTAGCGATGTGATGTACACTTCAATTGGATACTTATACAAATGTCTAAGACGTGAATGTAAAATATTTCGAAATTCGACACTCAAAAGGGTGAAAAAGCACATTTGTTTTCCATCAACTCATGATATATATCTAACCAGTAGCGATATTGACGTGTTATTCGCGTCAGAGTGATGCTTACGTAAGTATTTAAAAAATTATATGTATTTTTTTTACTTTATAAGATAACGTGATTATTAAGAATAAAACTAAGTTGGTCAACATTCAAGGTAGACCATCCAAAAAGCGGGAACGAGCAGCGAGGAATTACCTATACAGGAGTTTCTCTTTACAGTAACCTATCGAGACGTGGTGTTGTACAACCTCTATAAGCCCAGGACACAAAAATTTTATTTTTTAAAATTAAATTTTATTTTCATGAATTATTTCAACATTACGTGACGCAGTTGTTTGTTACTCAGGTCTATATTCCGGGAGGTTCCGGGCTCGAATTCCGTTAAAAGCTGCGTGCGAACGTTCAATTCTCACACTCAAAAACTACACGGCAGATAGAATTAGTGCAATTTACATGTAGTCGTTTAAAAGGGGTAAAATTGCAGTTCGCTTTCCACTTCGGTTCCTCTACAACATCAGCTGACATATCGTCGGTATATTGTCAAAAGTGATTAAGTCGTAAATGTTATTTGGTTTTAAAACACTATTAAATTGTAGAAATGAACAAAAATGTGGTAAGTTACTACACTGTGACACAACTGTAGGAAACGAAAAATTGACTTTAAACTCGGGCAAGTCCGTGAACAACATATACATTATTCCTAGCATTTTTATAATTTTATCTCATTTTGACTTGGTCACTTTGGCAGTAAGCCAACGATTTCATCTCCCTAATCTCAAGTTTGGGGCACCAAATACGTTTCCGCGAAACCTTTACCCACTGAAACTTTGTAATGGCAATAAAGTTAAAGTGAATATTTTGAAAATATATAATTGAGGGCACCGTCACCAATGGTTGTGCACAGGGTAAATCAGATGTTTTTCATTCGATTAACCTCTTACCTTAGGTGCCTATAACTACCCCACAACCTCAAATTGGCAGGGCTATAAATAAGACCCAGGTGAAGTCGGTGTTAGTGGCAGGGACAAACTTAAGACTGCTTTTCGCATGGACAGCTATAGCTACTTATCATGTTGCAGAGTTAGTTCAACTAGCAGCTTGGACATTGTAACACTTGATGTCTGAAGTACCAATCTGGCGTACAAAGAGGTTTTACAATTAAAGTAAACATTATCAGTAATGAATAATGCTCGCGAGCAAAGCCGCGGGGGACTGCTAGTGTTTATATATAAAACAGTATTGCTGAACAAGTATTGTGAACATCATAGATTTTAATGTTACAGCCAAATTCACTGTAAACTAATATCGTTGTTTTGTTCCTTGTAGTGTTAGTTCAAGCCACCAGATAACAGTACAATACATATAATTTATTTCTGGTATAAACTGCAAAGATAACTTCAAGTAAGGTTTATTATACTACAAGTTAGAAAGAAAATACATTTTTCTTATGGAAGAGTTTGGCACAGGAAAAAATTTCTGCCACTAGTTTCACTTCAATCGCTAATGTACAAGATAAATACGAAACCGTAGTAAAATGTAATTTAATTAAACTTGGAACTGACAAAAGTAATTTAATTTAATTTTAAAGTGAAAGAAACCGATTTCGCGTTTTAAGTTATCAACTTAATGTAACTTAAAATTCAGAAAAGCACCGTGATTGGTCAGTTTGGTGCACTGCCGATACCAGCGCTCAAGCGGCAGAAATTTTCCCTGTGACAAACTTATAACATTGATCTTTCTAGCCTGTAGTAGTACTTCAAGTAATAGAATTACTTAACAATACAACTAACAAAAATATAAAAACAGTTAACACGCCATACCGTTAGGTTACTTGTTCCATGCTTGTGTTCGTTATTAGCAGTGTACGTATTCGAGAATTTATTGTTACATCAGTGGTTGAAGCGCCGGTGTACACTGAGGAAATTATCGAGTATCGGATTGATATTTATTTGAAAATTTTTCGTTACCAATGAATTATAGTGAGAATTTTCTAATGTTATATATAACTCTATAACGTGGTATAAATCCAGATTGAACACGCTTTATGATTCAAATATGCAAATTAAATAACTCTTTTTAAAAAATAAAAACATGCACCTTTTAAAACAATTTCCCATACAAAGAAATATTGACATTAACTTATTTTTCCCTTTCTACAATTAATCATGTTGTTTCAAACTTTTTTTTTGTGAGATTACTGTCGAAAATTCTCCCATAGGTTATATGCGAGGATTATATTAAAGAAATTTTCCTAAATTCGAACCCTGAGTGCGTTAAAAAGGGTGAAATTTGTTTTCGATTAACATTCGATATATATCATGAATCGGATGCCCTATCGTCGTAATTTCCGATTATTCATACTTGAAAATTTCAGGGTTTTTTTTTCGGAATTCGAAACTTAAGGGGGTGAAAATACATTTAATGTGTTTCAGTTTTAGTGCGTATCTATCGAAGTATTCTTTGCTTGAGAATAATGTTTAAGAATATACCCTAAATGCCGTTCAAAGAATTTTCTAAATTCGTCCCCACAGAGGTTAAAAAAGGATGAAATATGTTTCGATTACCCATCGATATCAAAAAGAACACGCTGAACATTATGATTAGAGATGATGGTTTATCGCGGAAAAACTTGACTATTTGCTAGGCTTCAACATACGTTCAACTTATCAAAAGATTACTGGCTTTTCCTTGTACGTGGAGCTACTGCCCTATTTGACTGAGCCAATAAGAATGCCGCTATTTTAATATTTAATGCATGTTATTGGTCTGCAGACAGCTACGTTGTGTCAGTGTT
>PNEQ01122657.1:0-21038 GCA_003012365.1 Medauroidea extradentata | reverse complement strand
GCCCCTCAACACTGCTGCCAGGTAGTAGGCACGTTGCTCTTCTGTCCAACCATTCAGGGTTGCAACAATCTCATATTGGTGCTGATATTCACGCCATGGGGTTTGACCATCATAAGGGGCAGGCTTGATTGTAACCCCCTTTCCAGCCCCAGGCATGGCAACCTCAGCTGTATTCATGTTCTGTGGTAGTCCTACTGCCAATCTTGCAAACGCAGAACACCTCCCATCGTTACCCTGATGTCTCAGCTCTGGCTTCCTCGAGTCGCTATCCCGACACACCGATGGCTGACCACCTGCCTGTCGCTGTAGAAATTTCTCCCATTCCGTCCTTAAGACACCCACCTCTTTCTGCAGGTCGTCTTTCACACTTCCGATTTTCTTTTCCAAATTTTCATTAACACTGTCAATTCTATGGTCCACCAATTCACTGACATTGTCAATTTTTAGGTCCACCATTTGAGAAACACTTTGAATTTTCTTGTCCTCATACTATATTTTAGTATGCACTATCTCACTAATTCCCTCTATCTTCTTGTCTACATTCTCATTAACACTGTCAATTTTCCTATCAACACTGTCTATTTTCTTGTCTACATTCTCATTAACACCGTCAATTTTCCTATCAACACTGTCTATTTTCTTGTCTACATTCTCATTAACACTGTCTATTTTCTTGTCTACATTCTCATTAACACTGTCTATTTTCTTGTCTACATTCTCATTAACACTGTCTATTTTCCTATCGACATTCTCATTATCACTGTCAATTTTCTTGTCTACGTTTTCGTTAACACTGTCTATTTTGGTATTTACACCATTAATTTGGCTACTCAGTCCCGCTATTAGTGCTCGCAAACACTCTAACTAACTAGCCATTTTTCTTGTAATCATAAACTTATAACCTAAAATTTCCTACCTAAAAAAAATTAACAACTTTGATTAAATATCTGAACATCTACACTTAATTTTAACATCATTTAAAACATTTAATTAATGTTAAATAATTGCCTCCATCCCACTTCTGACACCAGTGTTACAAGTTGCGGGCTA
This sequence comes from Medauroidea extradentata, assembly GCA_003012365.1. Classification (NCBI taxonomy): domain Eukaryota; kingdom Metazoa; phylum Arthropoda; class Insecta; order Phasmatodea; family Phasmatidae; genus Medauroidea; species Medauroidea extradentata. The sequence goes on along the minus strand of PNEQ01122657.1, from coordinate 19,988 downwards.
GGTACGTTTGGGGATGGAGGTCTTTGATAAAATAAAGAAAATAAAGCTTACCTAGTTTATTTACAACTGTATATACAAAAAATCTATGTCTATAAAGATTTATCACAATAAATGGCAAACAGAAGAAATAACTACTATTTACATAAAGGATAAAAAAAATACATCTACACAAGTTCTCTGTATATAGAAAGGTTACTAGTCACTCACAATGGTGGACCCAAAGAAATAATACCGAAGAATCTTTCTGGCCTAGAATCACCTTCTTCCTACTACTTGCTGCGGTCCCACTCGCTGGACGCTCTTGAACAGTCGTCGCAATCCAATACTTGTCACTATCACTTCAGATCACACTAGGCACCTGCCAGCAAAAACTCTCTCTCTCCTGCTGCAGCTCCCCCATATATACCCCACCCTCCTTCTTCTCGAATTATCTCGGCGGGGTTCTGTTCTCCAACCTCCTGGAAAGATGTCGCTTCAATGTCAAGCACCACCCCGAGAGATAAAGAGGGAACAGGATCATTCCAGATCACGGTATTTTCCTTCGGTTACCCGATACTGGGTGCAGGTGGTTATCATGGAGTAATACAATCACCCGAGGAGGTCTTTTAGCGCTGCCGCCACTGTATTGTATTTCGCCGCCCTGCCCGACAGCCACGGCGCCGAGGAGTGAGTGGGAAAGGGGTGTCCTAGCTCCGCCACCACAGTATCGTACTACACCGCCCAGCCAGACAGTCGCGGCTCGCAACAGTATGTAATGCTATATTATGTACAACATGACACTGTTAGCAGAAAATAAATAAGTTCTTTCAAGTTAAAAATTGCAGTCAATAGCATGTAGTTTGTGACGAAATCTCTACAGCTGTAGTGTTTTGGCTGTTCCACTGTCTGTGGAAACGTCATTAGCCAATAGGCGAGTTCAAACACCCGTGATTGGCCGATAATTCGAGGGGTGGGCGGGATCTTGAGAAAATTGCCCCGAGATGGCAGCACAGTTCTCAATGCCATTCACGAGAAACGTAAAAATTACTGAGAGAAAAAATGTACTTGTAATAAAATAACTGATCTGACATGTCATTTTACCGATTCGTGAAACTAGAATGTCGATCATAGTCAGTGGCAGGCTTGGTTAAACGCATTCCAAACATAAGCTCGATAGGTTTACTTTTTGTGCGCATGTGAACTTCGTTCGTCTGACCTTTAAAACCTAAACTTATTTATTTATTTATTTATTTATATACAGTAGGTCCCAATTAGCCTAGGCTCGCTGGAGGGACAGTTATGAACAGTTTTGGCGTCCACTTCAGACTTCATTGCACAATTTAGACAATTTTAACACATTTTTGGCATTTCTTTTAAGCAACATTTACATTTAGATTTAATGCTAGGTCTCACAATCTCTCAACATATTTTAATACGATTATATATCGGATCTGAAACATTAAACTGAATTAGTAGTAAGTTATTAACTCTCTAGAATTTAAATTAAATTTACATAAACTCAAACCTATAACTAAAACGTTTCAATGTGTGTGTGAGTGAAAGCTAGGCCTACTAATACATTGGTGTCTTAACTCGTTTTAAGTCAACTCAAGTGAAATAAATCTTCGTTGTTGGCTACCAAATCTACAACCACGCATGCCTAAACAACGGGCGAATTCCCAGAATTAACTTTTACGTAACCGGGTTCGCTAAATGTTATTAGTTTAGTAAGTTGTTGAAAAATTCCAATACACACAATAGTACCTGGCATGTGTTGGCTAACCAAAACAAGTAAGATTACATCATAAATGCGTTAGCCAATAAGAACGCGTTTTCAATGTTTGTGGCGGCGTTGGAAAATATGGCATTTTTAAAGCTGAATTATTAGAAAATTACAATGTTCGCGAAGCTATTGCTTTGCCTGGCTGCATTTACTGCCAAAATAATTCGGAAAAATGAGGTAAACATTAAAAAATTTTTCTAGGAATTTTCCCTATTGAATTACTTTTCTATTTTTGTCAGAAAAAAATGGATGATACATGTAAAATAAATATGCCAAAAATTGTTTAAAACTGAATGTAACAACAAAATTGAACATTTGTTTCAAAATCATCATTAAAATTTGCTTGTTTTACCTAATGAAATGTGTGTTTTAGGCTGAGAATGAAAAATATGCTACCAAAATCAACAGGCCATATAAAAAAATCCATGAAGAAGTTAAATTATTATCAACCACCACTGATAACACAAAGAAATTAAACAAAATTTAACATTTAATTAAGGTATTTATTGATGTATAACACACATTTACATGTTTTCATTGTTAAGTTGTATTGGTACATAAGGTTAAACAATACCAACAACAGGCAAAACAATTCTCAGACAATCTGTCTGTTATGACGGCCACTTTTACAGATTTAGATCACAAACAAGTTCATTTAGGACCAGCAATGCAGAATGTAATGGAAATGGTAGGAAAGCTCTCAAGTAGAATAAGTCAGGGTTAAATTTAATTAATAATAATAATAATAGAGCACAACAAGCAATTTTTATTGCCAATAGCATGGGAGTTAAACACAACTGACTAATTTTTTGTAGATGACTAACATCTAATCCCATACATTGGAAACATGGAATAAGTCATGTCTGTAATTATGCATATTTTTATATGTACCTATACCCTGTAGCCTATTATAATGAATTAAGAATTGGAGTAGCAAGGAACAGAAAGGTTCTTGTGCCCTTATATGCTCTAGTAAATCATTACTCTAATAAGCATTCGAAGCCAGAACTCTATGTCATTCCGGTTCTTCAAGTATGGTGATTGTAAAATGTTTGGAAGATACTTTAATTTAAAAAATTGTGGCACTAGAAGTCAAAACATTGTGGCATGCTGCATGCTATACAATTTCGATAACATCAGACTGTAAAAAAATTGAACTATAGCTAACCAGCACTTTTTGTGCTTTACTGTTATGCTGCACTATTTCCTCATTTTCATTACTTTTTTTACATAGTATCTCTGCTCAAATCTGAAATTAACAGTCTCCGAAAGAAAAAAAATTGTAGCATGTTGCCTCTTCCCCAGCATTGGCTAGTGCTGCTCGGAAAAGAAGCAGGCTTAAAGAAGTGTGTTCATTCATAACTTGAGGGAGGGGAAAAACATCAGTACCAACAGATATAGACTATTACTGCTAATATAGGTCATAAATGTCTCTAGAAGGATAAGGTAAGGCCTATAGCAGTTCTGTTTTAACTAGTAATTAGCAGTTATAATGTTCAGGAGTATTATAATTAAACTTATTTAAAAAAACAGATCCATTCTCAACAAAATAATGCCATAATATCTACAACCACCATTTCAATTACAGTTTACATCTAACTTGATCCGATGCGACAGGTAGTCAAAGAGACATACAGATGGAGAGGCCAGGAGATTGGAGAGGCAGGCAAATATAAATACTTGGGAGTTATTCTTCTGGACGACCTGCGATGGGGCGAACAAGTGAAGTGTGTTACAAGTAATTCAAGGGAGAAGAGCGTTGGCCCTACTGGGGAGGGTTTTAAGAGGCACAGACAAGAAAGTGAAAGAAAAGGGATACAAAACAATGGTGAGGCACAATTTAGAGTATGCAGTGGTGGTCTGGGACCCGTACATAGAAGGGGAAGTGGTAGAGACAGAAAAGGTGCAGAGAAGGGCTGCTAAGTGGGTTACAAATAAGTGGAGGGCACAGGGGGAGAGAAGAGGAATACAGACCATCTGTAATTGTTAGAGAGCTGGGGTGGAGCACACTTCAGGAGAGGAGGAGAGTGGAGAGGCTGGTAAAGATGTTCAAGATGGTGAGATGGATAGATGGGTAGGCACAACTGGGTAGCAAGAAACAGATAGGTTTATTCAGGGGAAAGGGAGACCATGAGTGGAAAATACAGAGGGTTGTGAAGAGGATGGAGAGAGGAAAAAAAAACATTATATTGAGAACGATAAATGAGTGGAATGAGTTGGGGAGGGATGTTGTTAAGGTGACAGGAGCAAGTGAGTTTAGGGAGGGGTTGATGGAGTCAAGAAAATGAGAAAAGGTAGGTTAAGCCAATCCTTGCCACAGGGCAACTGCAAGAAGAAAATGTAATGTGACTGATACAATTTCAATTTCTGGTGTGACGACCTTGCAACTTACGGATTTGAATCCCGTTTCGATAGGCCTAAACATTTTCAAACGATGTTTTGAAATAGATTTCAAAACATAGAAACATATTGATGTACCAATTATTAATACTAATAAATTTAATTTAACAATATGCTGTCACAAAACCAGTAGAACTGTAGCAGGAAACTGTGGTTTGTACATTGAAAATTATTTATGCACAGTTAAACAACATTCCGTTTTGTTTAGGACGAACATAATAAACATAATTTATATTGTAAGTAAAATAAATATTGAGTACTGGCGTACCACCATCAACCTCAATTTATATGATATACATAAAAACAAATTTTGAGTACCAAACAATAACCTATAAGCCTAGCCTATATCATCGCCATCAATATAGACATAATACTTAAAGATTATTATTACAGTACTCTCAAGATCATGTGTACTTACTTCTACAACTCAAAATGCAGGCAAAAACCGATGCGCGTGGATAACAATTCGTAGTATCCTTCTGAAATCCAACGAAACAGGCCGTCGCCAAATATTGCCGTCGCATGGACTGTCGTTCGCGGCAACCGGCTCCGACAGCACTAGCACTTGTTGCAGCCATAGTGTTGCCAGCTACAAGTGTAAAATCCAAAAAATTTTCACATGAAATCCATTTATTTCCCGCCATATTCGAAAATAAAAAAATAACAAAAATTGAATTATAAATAATATAAATATCATAATTATTAGCATTGCAACAGTTCCAGCAGTGTCCAAGGGGGTAAAATTCAAATTTTTTTACAAATAACTTATTCAGGATATTCTCTAGATGTACATTAGAGATATTCACTGGATGTGCGGTAGGGATATCCGTGGGATGTACTTAGGGATATCCTGTGGAAGGACTTATAGGATATCTAGGGGAAATACTTTTGGGATATGCTATGGACTATTTGCAACAAAAAAAAAACTAATTTTTTGACCAGTTTTGGGTATTTACAACTTTAATTACAGTTATCAATATCTCCAAACTTTGTATTTTTCATAAATTAAAATATACACATTTTTCCCATTAGAATATCCTAGGGATATCCATAGGAAGTACAGGACATATTTAGGACATATGGGACAAGTATGGGATATCCCTGGGATATCCTGCGCTGTATGTGAGGTGTTCATCCATATGATATTTATTTAATAAAATTAACGTTGACCTAAACTGAATGAACTGAACAAATCAAAGAATCAACAGAAACAAACAAAATTCACGAAAACTGGAAGTACCTAACAACAAATTATTACAGAGTGGTAGGTAAATGAACATTACATTTGAATTAGCATCTCAAATGACTGAGGCAAAAAATTAAAAGAATATTAAAGAAACTTTTCTTTCAGCGCAGCGGTCAGGAAATATGTGAAATTACATTTAATACTTTGCCATTTAAGACAAATGAACCTGAAATAAAGTACATTATAATCATGTCGCTAAGTAAAAACTAACAGTTTACATGGGTAATATGACAATCAATATTTTGAAAACAGCAAACAAATGTTACATATAGTTTAAAATTAAACATGGAAACTAATATAAACACATATTTATAAACCTAAAACAATGGTTTTTATATACATCAAATCCACTGTTGGTTAAAGTTTCATCTTTTGAGGCACTTATACCAGTCTACATTAAGTAAATTCGGTGTACATTTCTGCTTAAATATTACAACTGAAACTGCCAGGACTTAGCTGCACAGAAGTCTTGTGGAACGCTGCTGTTAAAAAAAACGTCATTTTCACCATCACTGAACGCAGAAGATAGAGGTTCGCCTCGAACAACACTGTAGATCTTCTAATAGAGTCATCCCTGCAAAACAGTCACCATGCTTTATATACATCTAAGTGTTTGCACTCAAGTCAACAGAAGCTCATTACTATATTCAAAAAATATTTAGCTGTACCCTTTAAGATGAAGTTTTTTAATTAATATGGTGTCCAAAGGCTTAGCACTTAAAATCAATATATTTTATGAATTAGTAGTCATAAATACAAAAACTAGTGAATTGTGTGTTGTGTTAATGGAATTATTACAATTTGTCAAGATACCAACAAGTACAGTTAGTAATCTTTGCATGCTGTGTATCAGCACACTGAAAAGTTACTGTGGCTGGTGGCTTTCAGCATAGATAGTGCAACAGTACAAAAAAGTCTCTCCTGTAAAACCATGTAAGCATGTCTGTGTTTAATCATTACACAAAGCATGACAGACTAGACAATGGACTCATTTACAGAAATTGTGGTTTTATTGAATAAATATATAAAGTAATCAAAAATTAGTAAATTTTGAACAGTTACTGTGTTGGACTTAGGTAAATTCAATAGGTCTATGATTGCGTTCAGCACAGTTAAATTTCTTTACATAACTGCAGTACATAACAAAATAATAAATACAGCACATGATCTTGAAGGTCACGTTTGCGATGGCAGCTAGGTCCGCATTCATGTTATCTGTTTTCTGTTTCTTGTTTGGCAATAAGCACTTACACACACATTCCCTGTTTATTTATTACGAATTGAGAATGTGTTTAATTCTAACTGTACATTTAGTAGTGTGCAGCTGTGGTGTTTAGCTGCAATCAAAACAGCTGATGCCGAAGTGGATAATTTGATAGCATCTCTGCGGGTGGAAACTTTTGTAATGTAAGCCACTTGCTGCAAACAAAAACTGACAATTATTTTTTTTCTAGTAAGTAAAATTCTAAACTGTAACACTTTTTTTTATTGTCCTTGGGTACCTATACTTAATTTCATTTAAGTATCACTCTCTAGTGTATGAGTGCAAAGTTTTAATAAATTGAAAAGGCACTTTGTTTTGAAGTGCTTCTACCGATTTTGGAAATAAAATGTTCTTCACGCTCATAACTAATAAGTTTTAGATATAATAAACATTTACTGTTTTTATTTTGTGTATTTTACATCAGGGCTGCACATTCACAAATTAAGTGGAAAATAAACAAATCTATTCTGTTGAATCGTAAACATGTGCAATTAGGTATTTCGTTATTTTCTATAATTTACGTACATTTAACACAGATTGCATGTAATTAAGCTACAAAACTATTTGTTGGTGTCCCTGTTGCAGTGTGTGATTCGCTTGAAATGTTTGTTTACAAAATATGTGACGTCATTTAATATTTCTCTGACATGCTCACCTATTTGCCTTGTAGCTTGAGGTTGTATTCTTTTGGTCCACCCCATTATTTCGAAGTACGATAATGCAATAATATATATGATTTGGGAAAAGAGGCCATAAAAACATTTATTTTTCAGTGTAATTTCTGCTGCTTGTATTTCACTCGAGTTATTTGTATACAGGAGGCATATTACACCATTTTATATTTTTCTGCCACACTCATAGGTTTGCTTTGTTGCTCAAGATTGATTAATTTTGTCCTCGCCATTACATCAAATTATGTAACATATTTCTGTATAAAGGACTACTTGTGAAGTGTAACAAATGTTGACATATGTTTTATGACAGAGGTATGGTACTGCAGTATAATACTATACGATATGTGACCTTGACATGGCCGTATAACTTCTGCTCTATAGTTTAAAACAAAATTCAGACACAGAGCTAATAAGACAACACAAGTAACTATTTACTTACTTCAAACATGCTTGGAAATAACCGCAAAAATTTTTCTGTACATAGCTCACTATATTTAATTGCGAACCAACTAATGAAACATTTTGAATAAAAATAATAACTGAAAACATTTCCACTACATGTATAAATAATTTGAAATTAAAATTGCCACGGCAGTCAAACTTTCGGAAAGGAGACAGAAAATTTCTCTTTGTATTTTTCCTTTACGAATATGTTTTGTCACTCATCTTTGTTTTCTAGATATTCTGTTGTATCGGTATTTTTAAATAGAAACCAAATAATTACACTAGCACAGTGTATTTTAAGATGCATTCTTAACAAACACAAACAAAAATGTAACGAAATGGCGGAATCACAGCCTTCTAGAGACTAGTTTCAAATGTTTTCACCAAAGAAACTTTCGACATAGAAGGCGTGAAACGCAAGAAGTTGAAAGTTGATGAACTCTTGCGTTAAGGCCGAATCACAATGAAGTTAACATGGACCTCCTTACGTTACCTTTGCGTTAACTTTACAGAAATATTTACTGCGGATTTGACCGATGTTTCACATTGAAGTTAAGGAATTAAGTCGAGGTACAAGGCTATGTTACAAATGCTGCAAGACTACTGACGATCATTACAATATCTAAATTTAACGATGTTATTTGAGTCGCAAAATATTTACATATACAAGTGGTAACGTAAATTAATAACGAAAATGATTCGCAAGTAGCCTACCTGTTTCAGTTACGTGTTGAAAATGTGTAATAAATTACCCTCGTAGTTGTAACATTAAGCCTTTCTTAGCAACTAGTTTTTTTTTATTCTCACATTACACATGCTTTATTTAAGAGTGATTCTGTTGGGATTCTATTTATTTCATGAAATGGGAGACCTAAACTGTTAGTTTAACGTCTTTCGTGAGACTGGTGAGACAATTTGTTTGATATTTTAAAAATATGTTTGCTGTCTACTCATATCGCACCACCTACCTCAGTGAACAGTGAAATTGAAAACCATTTAGTTAAATTGATTGTAGAGTCCTTGAACGAGTGTTTTAGCAACACATTAGCTCAAAATTATGTATAAGTAGGGGGCCTATATGATAACGACTCACTAGACAACCATAGCCACACATGTGTTAAGGCCTGTTCACAATTGACATGACGTACATAGCTTGACTTACATAGCGCAACGAGCAAAACTGTTCGTTCACAATCGGCGTGAAAGCGATAAAAAAAATATATTGACTGGCCAATCAGAGCATTGTAGGGGAATCGTAAATTTTCTTGTCTCGCTCGAGAAATGTATTATGTTGAAGTTGGCTGCACTGATTTTTACCATGTTTGTTTACTTTTCGCTTTTGTCCCGCAAACATAAAAAACACCTGCTGTTTGCCGATGCATAAATGGATAACGCGGAATTGTTGGATTTGCTTACATATTTCCACATACTAAATGTTTTGCTTGCTAGTCTGTGGCAGTTACGGAATGTCATTGAAAGTCGAAGTTGTAGAAGATGGTGGGCGCGGCCTGCTAATTTAGCAAGGAGAGAACAAGGTGCATACCGAAATTTATTTCTGTACATGAAAAATGATGACCACGAACTTTTCTTCCGGTACACAAGGATGACAGTACCACAATTCGACAACTTGCTTAAACTAGTCAAACCACATATACTGAAAAGAAGCCGTCGTGAGCCATTATGTTCTGAAGAAAGGTTAGCAATTACCCTCAAATATTTGTCCCAGGGTGGCTCGCGCCAATCTGTGGCATGGGAATTTCGTGTAGGGAAATCTACCTTTTCGAATGTCATTTTAGAGGCTTGTACTGTTTTGTGGAATGTTTTGAGTGCATTGTATATGAAATAACCATCTCAACAAGACTGGGAAAACATTTGCAATCTTTTTTGGACAAAATGGAATTTTCCCAACTGCCTGGGTGCCATAGATGGCAAACATGTCAGATGTAAATGTTTCGACAACACTGGGTCGGAATATTTCAATTATAAAAAGTTTTTTTCCATGGTACTTATGGCATGTTGTGGTGCAAACTATGTGTTCACCTGGGTGGATATAGGTGATTATGGATGAAAAAACGATGCCAGTATTTTTTCTCGTTCTGTTTTTGGTCAAATGGTGATGGCCAACAAATTTGCCAGGTCAGAACAACTACCAGGGTCCGGCATAAGTTTACCTAGTGTATTTGTAGCTGATGCTGCATTCCCACTAAAGGAGAGCATCATGAGACCATTTCCTGGCCGTGATTTACCACCAGAAGAAGCTGTATTTAACTACAGACTATCACGTGCTAGGAGAACCATTGAAAATGCCATTGGGATTTTGGCTTCTCGGTGGCAAATTTACAATCAGGCATTGAGTGGTTCACCACAAAATGTGACAAGAATCATCTTGGCTACTACAGCACTACATAATTATATTATGAAAACACACCCAGACCAGTACCTACCCCGGACGTTTATTACAGACGAGACATCTTCAGATCTGAGGGAGGAGCAAAACTGGAGAAATGCAGCCGTCGAACAACTGGAAGATCTCGGCCGGATAGGTGGCAATTTGGGATCACAAACTGCTTACAGTGTCAGAAACAGTTTTCGTGAATTTTTTTCTAGCCAAGGTGGAGAGGTGAGTTGGCAATGGAGCCAAATCAATAAAGGGTATGGCACACAACATTGAGAAGAAAGACTTTTATTATGTTTCTTTGCGCTACACAATGCAGAACAGTGAACTTTAAGTATATCAAAGTATTTGTAAGATTAGATCTATTAATATTGGCAATTGTGAAACTGTTCATTCACAAATCTCTTGCGGTTACGGTCATAACATTTTCAAAAAGCTGAAACATTTGTGAATGGAAAATATAAAACTCTAAAATGGTAACTGAGAAAATATTTTTGTCAGATGTGTTACGGATCCACAATTTTTACAAGGTAATGCTTTCAGTATTAGGTAATTAATTATCTTATGTAAGATCTAAATCTACAAATTTTTGTAAATCTGTGAAAACCGTAAAATGATTTGTAAAGTTTTGAAACTGTACTTATGACCTGGTTTTGTTAACAAATTCCTTAATGGTATTGTTTAGTCTGTGCTCTTAACTTAAATTTGTTATTGTTTCATTTTCACTTCTGAAATAAAACGGTAATGTTTTATGGCTGTAAAATGTTTGTTTACCATATCCTTATTATTTATTTGCATTGTTAGCAATATAAAAAAACATTTTTATTCAACTTTTGGAACTATTGATGTACAGAAAAAGTCTTGTACAGAAGTATTATAGTATAACTTTTGTGTGATATATGGTAAGCGGTACAGTGCATAATCATCTTTAATTTTCAAGTAGTTTCTTGCAACAAGATTTCCAGGGTGCATATTTACATTTCTGACCCATGCTTTTAAGTTTTTCTACTACTAAACAATTTAACGTTGTTAGATAATAAATCATTTCTATATATTTCTATATGACATTTACTGGGGTGATGAGAATATGTGTAGCCATCAGGAAATTGCCTGTCCCTGAATAAATAAAAACTGTTACTATCAAATGATGTAAAAGAATTGAAGAATATTATTTACAGCACGAAAGGTCAAAAATGTCTACATGCTTATTAGAAAACATGTAGCGGGGAGGAAATTTTTCAGTTCAACACCCCCCCCCCCAGCCACTTTTTAATATGCCATACTGTAGCGGAACGAGAGCCTGGGCATGTGCCACAGACTTGAGAAGTTGCTTCGCCACATATTAATTATTTTGATTGTAATTTCATAATATAACTAAACCATCCTTACATTCAGGACACAGAATTGTTTGATGCAATAAACTACCATAGAGTAAGTTAATGTGGCCTGTCGCAGGGGACAGTGAAACTATGGGGAGAGGCCTGTGCAATATAGTGTGCAGTCTGCAGTTCCATTTAGGTGCTAATATCATTATCTGTGTAAAAGTAAACTTACTGTTTCTGTAGTATGGTTTTCACGAAGAAATTAATATATCATCCAATGCATATTTTTTTACTACATGCTAAAACTTACAGGTCAGTGTTAAAATTTTTTTCTTGTTTTACTCTGTAAAGTACACACACACCTATATATATATATATATAAATTGCAGTTTGTTATCTAACAGATATATAACATTCTCTTGCATTCTCTATATTTCACCATCTGGTATGAATTCTCGTGATCTGATACATCGGTATACTGCAGCGCTCATTCCATTGTCTTGCACAATTATAAAAATGCAGTAAAGTATATTGAATTGTAGTATTGGTTATTGAAATAATTCTCCATTGCTTCCATCATTGCCATGTGCTTGATATAAATGTACCAAAAGGCTAGTGTCATTTTACTTATTTTTAAAGTAGTGTAAACGTGGAATGCATGTGAGTTATTTGTTAATTTTAATAAAGTGAATGTCTTCAGTTTCAAGCACATTTTAAAATAACCTACATTTTAACTGTGTTAAGAAATAATATATTTAATATTTTCACCATTTGAACTATTTACAGTATATGTTTTGTACATTCCCATATGAATTTTCTGTACTACTGCCAATATTACAAGTACCATATTTCAATTCAGTAAACTGAAATACAGTCTGTGGAATTGTTTTACTATCCGAGACATGTTCTTGATTAAGATGAAATTAATCCTAATGTGAACATTTGAATGTAAAAATGTCTGTTTTTGCTGTCGTCCTCGAAGTTTTATTGATAAATCCTTGAATTTTTATATGACGATCCCTGATCTAAGCATGAGATTATTTATAGGAATGCACAACTTTAGTATATATGGAGTGGCTTCCGTAAGGAAGTACTTAACTCTGTTACAATGTATTTTCTTAGTAAATAAATACCAAAAATATTTGTAATTACTTTTCCCTCACATTAATCTTACAGTTACAGTGTGAATGAGTATGGTTTATTAAAATATACAATGCTGTTAAAAAAAACTTTGAAGCCATCTGAATAGAATACAATTTACATACTAGATCTCAAGTATAGCAGAAATGAAAACTGTCCCCTTTACCAAATAACCAATTGGGTGGTTATGTTAATGCTGACAGTTGTTTATGTAACAATAACAAATAATTTGCAGTTATTTCACATCAATAAGAGCTGAATTGTCCATAACTGTGACTATAGTATAAAATTCCACTTATTATAACTGTAACATCCAAATGTGGAGGTAGTTTTACAGGTTTTCTGTGTCGCAAATATATTTTGTTGAGTTTGCAGTAACATGACACTAATAAATTCAATCACAGAAGCCAATGCTGATGAGCATGAGTGCATGTAAATTTAATGAAGCAACAAAAGTACCAGATTTTTTGACTAAACATTAAGTGGTATACGAAAATCAAAAAACAATCTTAGACAATAGTAATTGCTCAGTTTCTGAGCAAAAGTTTTCCCCCCCACAATGCATTTCTGGGGCATTATTTCTGAACCCATAACTTTGTACATTTAATTGCAACTGAGGAAACGACACTCAGCAAATATGCCAATTTGGGAAAATATTTGTTCATAAAGTTGGCAAATAACATGTTCAATTGTTGTTTTGTAGCTACTCAATATTTTCTTCCATGAAATTATAAAATGCAATTGACACTTTTAAGTTATTACTTATGTAACATGGGGCCCTTAACGAAATCTTTGTGGTCAGTAATAAACTTTTTATATTCACACATACCAACTACACTACCATGTAATGTTCACATGTCGAGCTTACAACTATATTGGAATGTGAAAAATTTATAATCTTATTTTTGCATTCAATTATGCTAGATTTGCAGTCATAACTACTCACCACAGAACTTTGTTATGAAAAAGCTTTTGCTAGCACATTATTCCTATAAGGCATGTCAAAGTCAAAATTGGAACATTTCTGCGATGCCGCCACCCCTCCCTCCCCTACCCTAAAATCAACCGGTTTGGTCAACTTAACTGAAATAATATGCACTTAGATGAGGCAGGATGTTTGATGACATAATAGATACACGATTCTACATAATTTTGCATTTCTAAACAATTACTAAAAATCAAGGATTTGTACATTTAAGACATTTTCAAAAAACCAAATTATGTTCTTTCTAGTTTTTATAACTTCTTGAGAAATAGTCCATAATATTTACAAATATTTCATTTCAGCAAGCCAAGTTTTAGTGTGGTGAAAGGAGGGGATGCATCAACATAATGTGCAAATTTTGACTGACATGCTGTTACACACATAATATGCAAGTTAAAATTTTTCGCAAGAGTATTGCAGTCACAAATGACTGCAAAACTAACATGATTGCATGCAAAAATAAAATTATAAATTTTTCTCATTCCAACAGCCTTTTTGAAGTTATTTGTGAAGTTTGGATTATTTCTTTTTAAGAGAAACTGATAAATTCTCGGTGATCACCAGCCTTTAGTTTTGTTGAAATGTAAAATTTTCTTCGGTTTGCTCAATGGGTGCCGCCCGGCAGTCGGAAATTTAAGTATGTATAAGTTTGAAACGTAACTTCTTTAATAAACCCCAAAATTTGTGAGCGTTCTGCAGTTTCATTTCTCGTCTCGTGCTACGTTGTACGAACCCACGCCTTTGATTTGGTTAATGTAGCGCTGACCTAGTCATAGATGTGTAGCATGGGGGGCATTTGCCGCTCCAAATTTTGTCTGCGCTACCTGCAACGCGCCATATTTTTGTCGCCCATCGTTGAGGCAGAATGTAGATGCGCCACAAGTGTATACATAGACATCTGCAAGTGTAACGTGAAAAGATGCTCTACGATGAAAATATGGTAAGAGAAAGTCAGGGGAGACAGGTGAACCCCATGAGAAAGCACCTGCAACATTTCCCATATGTAAAATATCTTGTATTAAACCTGATTGCCACTGTGGGAGCAGTGTAGTCTGACCACTTGGATGCTGTGGCCCCTACCAATTAAAATATTATTTTGAAAAATCACAGAAAGTCTAAAAAATTGTTTAATGTTTGCATTTTACGTATCAGATTGGTATTTTTCCAGTCAGAGCTCTCTGGAAAATCATTTTTAGCCATTTGAAGGGCTGTAAACCATGTTTCTAGTAGGTGTACTGTACTTTAAATATAGAAGCATAGTTTGAAATGTGTCATTTTAATAAATGGTATAACTAGAAACAAATGTAGCTGTTTCATGCAAAACAGTAGTACTGGCTTGTAGGTCGTTGCCAGTTAGGGTGCACTGTTTGGGTGCCTACAGCGCTCTCGTCGGCGGTGCACAGTGGACCACGTGACTATTTTATGGCTCGGAAGGCTGTTCTTTTGTATTGCTATATTTCTTTGCACTTACTCTATGCTTCCCCTTCTCCTCTTCCCTGCGCAGGCGCGTTAGCTAGACTCTGGCCAGGTTGAACTAAGGTTCTTGCGTGGGCCGTCAGCTCACTCTCTTTTCTTTTTCTCTTCAGGTCGTGGGCACTGATAATGTAAGTACTTCCGAGCTCCTAGTGTAGTGTGATAGGGTAGGTTGGGGACTTGTCCCCCATGGCGAGCAAGGCGGCTGCCGTCATGTGCTGTGTTTAAATTAGTTTAATTATTGTTTTAATGTCTTTTCTAAATTCCTTTTTTCGGTCGCCGTCTGATAAAAATTACGTCTTGGTATTAAAATGTTTTTTGTAGGTTTTGCTATTGCTTTTTGCTATGTGATTTTTCTTCTTGGAATTTATTAGCTGTTGTATTTAACTGTTGCTTGATTGCCCGATGGCTTTTTGCGCACACGTGTGTTGCTTTATTAACTTCTGGTTTTGCTTCCCCCGATTTTGACATATTGGAGCCCGCGGAAGTAACTACCTTTTGTAATGACTTGCCCAGATTTGTTTAGTTTGTATACTTTGTATTTTTGTGATCTTTGTAAAACTATTTAATATCATTTGTAAACTTTTCAAGCATTAATTTTCAGTCTCACAGATGTTAGTAATGTCCACTGTGTGGACACATATTTAAATTGCCAATTTTGTAATTTCTGATTAGTAAAACCTGTTTGATTCAATATTTGTTTCAATTTGTAATATTTTTTATAATTCGCAACATGCAGTATGTTACAAGGGCACAAGTTGCAGAGAATTGTACAGGGTTGTGTGCAAATTGACGCTACAGCCACTGACACACTGGTATGTAGATGCCACTTATTACGGACTGTTCACAACACAATAAGTAGAAGGTAGATTTCATGGAATATTGTGGCACGTTCACATGAGTGTACAGTTCTCGCCAACTTCTGTCCAACCTTCCAACAACCCTCGAGCTGCCACTGTAAAACAGTAACATTGGTAAGGAACATGCAGCATTCTGTTACCTTCGTAAAGTCATAATTATAGGTTCAAAACTGAAAGATTGGCAGAGGTTAGTAGACATCAGACTGATTCCTTAGAAAGGAGGGTGAGGGGTCCCACTCTCCATAAGGATTACTTCTGTGCCGTTTGTTGGCACATGCTCGTTTGTTTGTTTTTATTTGTTTTGTCTAGTTCGCCTATTCGTAGTGGTAACTAGATAATATATTTTTATTTTGGCAAAGTTACTCCACCCCAGCACTGGTTATTTCTTTAATCTTCGGTAAACTTGTAATAATAGTAAACTGCTTATTATTTTATAAAGAAAATTTCAGGTAATTATTTATGTGCAGTTAAGGCAGTGTGGTACATTTATGAAACAGTTCTTGTGTAATACTTCTGACCAATTCTAATCATGATATGATCATATTTGTTTTCAAGTGAATCAAACAAATTTTTTTTATTGGTAAAATTTAAATTAAAATACCATGTTTTGACTACTAAAACACGTGTGTGTTTTAAAATATTTTGTTAAGGAAATATTGTTCGATACTATCGAAATACTATTTTGGTAACATCAACTAACTACGACTCTGTGCCGGCCTATAACCTCCAGGCATTCCTTTGTCTCGACCTTGTTGTCTCTTACACATCATGGCGTGAACATCTACCATACACTTAGTGTTCTTTATCCGTTTATTATGTCGTAATCCGACAAGTTTTCCGCCTAGGAGGTCCCCGCCACGCGGTTTCTACTCTTTGCTATGTAGAAGGAAGCCTATCCTAAATTTGAGGGATTTGGCTTGTCTACATCTTCCGATGTAGAAGTAATTTTATTTCTACTCGTCCTTTTGCTGTACCGTCATCGGTAGCCATGGGCGAGATGGAGAAGTAACATATTTCGGTGGTGGCAAGAGTGTCCCCATGAAGGACAGCCAGGAAAGTCCAGCCAATATATTTATTTTTCTTGTCTCGTCCTAACTACTTGATGTGCACACAGCTCTAATTATTCTATTTGAGACTTTATCTATTATTCGATCACAACCTCTGCAAGATTAATTGAACAACGAAAATTTAAAAATTTGTTAAAATAATTAATATTAAAATGTAAGTTAATTAATTAATTTTTGTGTTGGGGATCCCCTTGTTTAACTTAATTATGATATTATTAAACCATACGTGCTTTTCTTGATTTGTTAATGTACCATATTGGTTAATTTACATACACCAAATACTCATTGTGCAAAGAATTTATTGTTATCAAATCTACTGATCAAGGTATTAAAAAAAAATTTTTTTCTGAATTATCACAATTTTATTTACTTGACCTAACTCATTTCATAAACTTTAATATACAGAGGCTCTCATGCTCCAAATGTAAAATTAAATTAATTTTTTGGTATGGTATATTAAATTAATTATCTTTAATGTGAAGTGTTGGGGAAAGGAGGCTCTGCCCTTTCTCTGATCTATAATAAGGAACACCGATCAACAACTTGTGTCCATGTTAGTACTGTTTTCCCCTTTCTTTGCTTGGCTGGCCTAGGAGCTGTCTTGATCGGTTTACCCTATTGGTTTACCCTTCCTGGACCTCCTAGGTTGGTTGGTAAAATTTGGAGAAGTTCCACCACCAGTACAAAATGGTAGCAGAGCGTGGTTGTTGATTTGTGTTTCCTTTTGTGCATGCTATTGAATGTTGCTTCCCTATTTGCTTTGGGAAGTGGTACATGGTGTCTTTCACTCAGCGCCACACTTTTGGTCTGCGCTAGGGTTAATTTAGGGTTTTGTTATTGTCTGTGTGTTTTTGTGTTTTCTTGTGGGCACACAATTTTTCTCTGTGTCTGTCTTTTGTTACCTAACCATGGCAACTATAGTACCTGAATTTCTGCGAAAAGATGAGTGCCAATATGAGTGTACCATCAGAGGTACACAGGCACCTGAAAATACTGCTGCTTCTTATAGAAGCACCTTGTGTGCAGCTTTATTGATTGAGAAGCCCATTGATTTAAATTATTTTTTGGAGTCTATTGACATTGAAGAGGAATACAAAAACTGTGTTTCTAAGGTCATCATTTTAAAAGAGATTTTTGATAACCTGGAGGATGATCCTAGTTCTCCTACATACCCCAGACTTAAAAATAGGTTAGCCCACCTAAAGAGGCGTACAGAAAACCTTTTGTGTAAGTTTTCTGAAAAACTTACTGAATCCCAGCTTCAATCCCTGGAAAATATTAAAATTAAAATTCAAGGAAATGTTTGAGGCTCTCGGTAAACTCGAGGCTCAGTATTTACCTCCTCATACCTCTACAGGGGAAACTTCCCAGACTTCAATCCTTTCCTACCAACTCTCTAACCTTGAGGTCAGTGCACCAACTGGTACCAACCAACTTTCTCAACCTACACAGTTTAATCTAGGTGGTAACCCTTCCGGAGCCACCACACCTTTCTGTGTACCTGTTTCACTGTCACACCAGGCTGTACCTTTGTTTACTGCACCTTCTCCACACAATAATGTTGTTAGTGGGACTTATCCACACATGTCCACTTCTGTGTTTCCAACTACACCTAACCTTGTTTCACCGGTCTTTGGAAAAACTACTCACCCCCTTGAACGAATGATGCGTGATTTCCCAGCAACTGATGGTTTGCACATGCCTAAATTCTTAGAATATTTAAAGAATATTGTGAAACTTCAGCAAAGTAAAACTGTGCCGGAAGCACAACTTCTAGAGTTAATTTACCCATTTACTCAAGGTCCTCTCAGTGATAGAACCAGATTAGCCATTTCACAACATTTTTCTTTTGATGCGTACCATGCAGATATTCTACATTTTTTTATTCCTGCTAGTCTTCTTACACAACTGCAACTCAAAATGTTCAACCGTCTTCAGGAACCTAATGAGTCACTGTCGGTCTTTGCAAGTAGCATTAGAGAGGCTGTTATTGTTTTGCGGTTGACGTTACCTGAAAGTGAAATTGTCAACACTATTCTGGAAGGATTAGCACCTCAGGAACGCTCTCGCTTAGTTTTTGTCTCAAAACCCACTTCTTTTGCAGAATTAGACATGGCGCGCATACATTCTCAAAACATTCGGTATGCTGACCAGAAACGTGAAAATATATTTCACCAATACAAACCTACCAAAACATTTAAAGATAATAAAAAAAGGATACCAGTGATCCTAACATCAGCCATGTGACTGAAAATCCTGCCAAATTGCAAACTCCTACCAAACCTCCTCTAACTAGCTTTGAACAAAAACCTACTATCTCTTGTAACCATTGCAAGAAACCTGGTCATGTTATTTCAAATTGTTTCAATTTAAAAGCAAAAAACAAGAACTGCGGGGAAGAAAGGTGAGCGATCTTCCCTGTAATCATGGCAGTCCTGCCAATTCTCAATATAATGCTCACATATTAAAGTCTGTGAATCTTTGCCATCATTTTCAATATTTTTTTGGTTCTCATAAATTTGGTGACAAAAAAAAATTTGAGTATATGTCAAGTAAATTTTCCAAATGTTAAGGGTATTCAGAAGTTTCCAACCCTTCGTGTTGATGTTATTTTAGGAATATTAACTATTAATGTGCTTGTTGACTCTGGAGCAGTACGTTCTATTATTTCTGAAAAACTTTTTGAAAATTTAAGAGAATTAAAGCTGATAAAGTCTGTTGAACATTGTGATATTCAGTGTTACACAGCATCCAGATAAGCCTTACCTATTTCTTGTTGTGTTACATTTAAGATAAAAATTGGACATTTTACATGGAAGCATAAATGTCTTGTTTCCAAGAATCTTGGATTAGAATTTATATTAGGTGCTGACTTTATGAAATCCACCGGACTTGTACTAGATATTCAAGACCAGAATATATTTTTCAAATTTTCTCCCAACGACAAATTTTTTTT
>PNEQ01122656.1:6803-21137 GCA_003012365.1 Medauroidea extradentata | reverse complement strand
CCTCCGCGTTCCCCAGAGCTAACCACGTGTGACTTACGTGAAGGCTCTAATGTTTGTGCCTTCCTTGCCTTGCACACCATGACCTCCGCGTTCCCCAGAGCTAACCACGTGTGACTTACGTGAAGGCTCTAATGTTTGTGCCTTCCTTGCCTTGCACACGTGGGCTCACATCGGTAATGACAGGGACATGCTACATAATGTTTGACAAGAGCTTGATTATAGGGTTGATGTGTGCAGGATCGTAGTGGGAGAACATTTGTAAACTGTCAGCGTGTGAGCAGCGCGGGAAATAGTCACCCTGCAGTAGCAGTAGCTGGCGGGAGGTAACATCTACCCTGCAGTAGCAGTCTGTCTAGCTAGTGGCCTTGATAAGTCTAGTACTGTACATACACCACGATTGTTGACTCTTCTGATAACAAGAGACGGTATTGCTCAAGCTCGCGTCATGGCGGTGTTTCCTTACACACAGTACCTTCTAGTACAGACCAGCTCTACGCAGAGTCTTTCACAAATCCTTGTAGAGTTATCATCTTGTTAGTGGTTCAGTAGAGCACCAACCCTCTAAGACATACAGATATCGTACCGTATGTTCATTAGTACGACTTTGTCGTTTCTTTAGTGTTTACCGTATTGTTCAGAACAACCCAGCAAATGTGAAAGATGTTCCTACGTAGGATTTGTTACGATAGTGACACAAAAGCGAAGGGCAATAAGGTCTACATTGATGCGCGCTATTAGTACCAGATCGCCCTTACTGGCGAGCAGTGTTTCCATCGTGCCACTGGAGCTGTGGGTCTTAGAACATAATGAGCCTGTCGTTTATTGGTCAAGTGTCTGTACCAATTACATCGAAACACCCTCGATTAGTTACGTATCTGGATTTCCAATGCGCGTGATGTTTTCAAAGTAGTTATCCTCATATGAAATGTGATTTCTTTTAGAACATATGCTCATTGTGAATACGTATTTCTAACCAACTGCAACGTCATGGTAGGACAATTATTTTTTTTCTCGATCGATGAATGTGTCTTATTTAACACGTGATTTTTAAATAAAAACGCTGAGTGTTAATGAAACTATTTCATATTGCAGTTCAGTACGCAAGATGCAATGGTTACTTACGCGATGATAATAGACATCTTAATATTTGAATGATGGGCTTATTTAAATAGGAGGGTCTCACAGCCTTAAAAAAATCCCTGACTACAGTCCCCAGCCAATCATGTGCACTGACAGAGAACACGGTCATACACTATACGTGCTACATTATCACACTGTCTACTAGTAGCCACGAGGACAGCCAGTCGAATACACCAAGTGGCTTATATTTGTTCGCAGTAAGTTTGGTTATCGAACAACATTACCACAGTTGTCACTGAATTCTCTAATTACTTACCCGCTCCATCTAAACTATACAAGTTTTATTACACGTAGCCCTCTGGAGGAGAGAGATAAGCCCTTATGCACGAGAGGTGTATAAATGCTCTGTAGCGAGGCAGGAGCGCCTTGGAGTGGGATATGTACAGAACCTTGGACGTGTTGCTACATCTGCAGGTGACAGAAAGGAATGATGGTATGCTAGAAGGGGGAAGGGGGTGGGCAGAGAACCTGCTGGTGCCAGTCTATGTGCTAACAAGGTTAAAACAAAGACTAAGAAAAACCTAATACATTTGTGTCTACATAGTTATCTATTTGCACTTATCTACAATTTTTTAAAATTTATATTTCAGTATTTTGCGGAAAATTTCTTTTTCCTAGTTGCATTAACGCTTTAAAAACATCTATTTAATTATTTGGAACAAGTAACTAATTGTTGGATTAAATTATACCATAGCCTACAAAATGCTGATTAAAAAACCACACACACATATTATATGTTCATAATGAATAACCTTTTTTTTTCTTTTAATTTTAAACATGTTCAAATATATCCTACCCCGCCCCGTTACGTAAATAAAGACAACCACTGCATATTACTGTCTAAATTTGTATACTCCTTTTATTAACACATTCCCCATAGTTATTTCACCTTCCCTTTAACTCTAAAAATACATTTAGGCAGGGGCGTCATTTCAGGTTGTTCTAGGAGGGGGGGGGGCAAGATTTTTTTTCTGGCGACAGTGACCTTGTTGCATCTTTTTTATTAATTAAGCATGTATAAATTAGATACCGTACTTTAATAATAAAACTTCAGTTTTATGTCCTTAATTTAGCATTATTTACATTTAAAAAGACAAAAAATATATTTATACACATAAAATTCTAAATCCAGGGGGGGCATTTGCCCCCCCCCCCCTGTAGACCCCAAATGACGCCCCTGCATTTAAGTGCATTTCTATAACATTACGTACCGATATATTTAGCTCTATCACTGCTAAGCACAATACATGTAGGCTAAGTATTATATTTGATATTATTTGTCTTATAAATTGCAGTAGGTCCATGTATTTAATTATTGTTTTCCTTGTTGATACTGGAATTTAAGTCTATTTATATAAAAATATAACAGAATTTGCAATTAAACTTCCCTGTCCTGAACACATTGGACGAAATTGTCTAACAATAAATATACGTATACGTAATATACGTAAAACAGACGTAATTTATATTTGTTTGTTGTTTTTAAATTCACTGTTGAGTTACAAATAAATAGTTCATTATAGGCTGGGCTAATCCTAATTATTGTAACCTTTAAAAATCTTTACCTTGTTATTTTTTAAAATATCGCTTTTTAGAATTAGCTATACCTATTTTCTTATGTTTCTTCATTGTACATGTAGCCCTTAACTGTACTTAGGCTGTATTAAAAACATTCTATTAAGTGTTACAAAAATGTTATATTAGTCTACACGACTACAATAACGTACACGTAATCATACGAAATACAAACAAATTCATCTTTTATTACTAGGTACTTTAATTACCAGTAATTTTTTTAAAATTTATTTTAACAAAATATGTATATAATATTTTCTTCCCATAATACTGTAGCCTAACAAAATTACAATTTCATTTGCTGCTTGAGTGCTAACAACATCAAAAAGCTTTAGATATAATAAGAACCATTTCTTCCCAAATTAATAACTATGTTTGTTTTAAAAATATTTTTAAAACTTTTTTTATTAATTTATCTATATTTAATTTGATTCCTTCTTCTATAGGTTAAAATAATCGGACTAATTCAATTATATATCTCTTTTTTTAATCCTTCAATTTGCGTATTTTTAAATATTAGACCTATATTTGACCTATGCATACTTCAAAGGCAGAGTGTTTGACAATCGTACTGTATTTTCAGTTTTCGAGCCATAACATTTACTCCAATTACATTATCAAAATCGTATCTTCGAAAAAGCGTAGGATACATTCATAGTAAACTTCTTTACATAAATAATAATGACATCTTTCATTAATTTGTCATGCAAATCATCACAAGATAATTATGGGTTAACTTTCAAGAATACTCTTGCAATCATTCTGCATGTCAAATTAATGAAAGATTCCAATATCATTCATATCAAGCCGTTTATCAAGAATATATTTTATGCTTTGTTGAAGAGAAAATTCGATGCAATTTGAATAATGTTATGGATCAAAAACTGAAAATTCAATAAAATTGTTAAATACTACCACTTAAGACCTGGTTGTCAAAGAGCCGTTAAACCCTCTCATCTTCAAGGGGACTGCTTGAAATATATGGCAAGTGTTATTTAACTTATATGTTCTGTTAGTCTAAGAATTTCGATGACGTATTATTTTTTAAATATTTCAATAATATAATTCAAATTGTGTTCCTAACCTCCTTTGCTTTTACCCGGTTTGAAATATCAATACGGCCTAACAAGTTTTCCAACATTTAAATTATATGAAATGCCTTAGGCCACACATTTGTTCAAAATTCTGACTGCATAAAAAGTACTGCATGTCGATGTTAATTGAACTATTAATTCCAACGATGTTATTGTTTAGTAAGCTTGCAATTCTACCTCGATCCGAAACTTCGAAATTATTTTATAAATATTGACTTTCTTCCCATGGCTAAAACTCCCAAGCAAAATATTGTCTTATGCCTTAAGTAAATTAATAAGTAATAAATAAAAGTCTTTAATTTTCTAATAATTTCATAATTTTTTTAAAACGGTATCGTTTAACATTACCTACATATTTATCATAAAACAATAAATATGAATTGCCAAATAAAATGTTAAAATAAATCACGCTCTAATGAACTCATTAAAACACCCATAAGCGGGTATATTTACAACAGGAAACATTTCATTTATAAAAATCATTATTTTTACTTGGCCTAACCTAGGCCTATAGCAGAATAAAATCTTTTACACCTATTGACTTAAATTCATTACATGTTCTTTCTTTAGTTCTATCATTTATTTAAAAATACTAGCTGAACAATTATGAAATACTAGCTGTACAATTATGATTACTTACAGGTAAATTATTTTTCTAAAGGAAACTATTACCTTAATCATTAATTTGTAGTTTTATTTTATTTCCAAGCAATTACTTCGAAGACAAACTTGTAGCAAGGTTATCGAAATTGTTTACCTACACATATCTATAGTACTTAGACATGTTCAATATATAAAACAGTATACTTTGTCGTCCACCAGCAGACACTACCCCCAGCCACAATGTGGTTTCCAAGCCGGCGAAACATAGATACTGTCTATCTCCATGTAAGAATAACGTACTTTGACACACGATGCTATTGTTCATACCGTATAAGAATTCCATTATTTGACAGATCATAAAAAAGTAGGGCCATGTAAACAAAAACATTATGTATCCTTCCACCACCATGTGCTTTCCAGCTGACAATCAAAACATGTCAACAGTTAAGGTGTGGTATCATTGCAATAGAATCCAAAGTGTGCTGTGATTTTGTTTTGGTTATTTAAGATCTCAGACAAGAAAGGTAATTTGTTTTCAATACTGGCTGCACAAGTCTTACTAGGGTTAGGTGGGCAATTTTGATGGAACATTATTTCATATTGCAGCAATGGATAGCCTACTCTTCAGTAGTTCACTTAATATAACAATACATAATTGCACATAATTTATTGTATATTTTCCTAGGTATGCTCAAAATTGTAACATTTAATGGCATTACAAAAAAACTTGTATGGGTAACTTATCTATTTTTTTATTTCAACTTGACACCTAAAAAGTTTAAATAATAATAGCTTATTTGGTTACAACAAACTGAAGATGCTAGAGCACACGACAGTGTAAACAAACATCTTTAAACGAAAAATATATGTATATAAAATAGGCATTAATTCAATTATTTTTCTTGTTGCCTTCAATTTGGTTCTGCACTATAAAATCATACAAGTAGTAGTTTAAGTTTCAAGTCGCAGACTATCGAAAAAACTTACCTTTTGTGGGTAGGGCCTAACTTCCAAATATCGGTGTTGTTATAAAAGCCGTGCGACTCACAAAACTTATATAAAAAACTTATCATATTTTTGTAGCCCTAGACTACATAGCAAAAATTTGAACTCTCACAACATAAACGGAAATAATATTTCAACAAAAAGCGTAAGTAATAAACAAACATAGGTAGGACAAATTTCCCAAATCAGCTTTAAATCTTTTGGTAACACATGATGAAACACACACACTTTAATGGCCGGGAAATACATAGGCTTAAGTGTTCTGACCTTTTCTTTTAGTAATATGTAGGCCTACACTTTTGCAGCTGACAGGCACAAAATGTCACGTGGACTTGATATTAAATGGTACCACATACTTGCCGTATATATAAAAACACGGATATTTTCGTACAAAAATAATTTATTGAGTCCGGCGACTTGAAAAAGCATGTTTACATATACGCCCACAAGAACCGTACAAATATAACACAAATTCCGGTGAAATAAAATGTAGGTAATATTTTTTTCTTGTCTGTAGCACTTTTCTCTGGAAGAATTACCTGCTTCTTACTAGCGATTGTTTTTTGTAGACATGCCACGATGCTGCAAAGTTGAACGTTTTTTCAGTTCCCTCTTCCGAAACGCGTCGATGTCCCGTTGTCGTTGGCGATTACAGGCCGTGTATTGTAATTCCTGCATTGCAATATATTCACAGAATTTATAATAACGCATTAAAAGAAAATAATTACAAACGCACACGGTCACGAAACACGAACACACGAGACGCTTACGTAATGGCGTCCTTTGTTTTGGTTACCGGCCGGTACAGGTCTGTTGATAATGGCGCGGTTGTTTGTAAAATAGTTAGGCTATAGAAATCACGTAGTTTGAATAGAATTAAATAGTTAACTGCCTAATGCTGAATACATAAACGTGTTAACATATTACGGTTCCTCCAAAAATGCTTACTTATTTTTCACGTATATTACACACTACTTTCAATGTCGGCGATGGAAATTAACTGATTTGTTGATCAGGGCTGCCATTATTGCTTCATCAGGTCATACGATCACGTCCTGTTGTTTTAAATGTTATGTTATTCTGCCACTAGTTACAAATATTGGTAGCATCGGCTGTCTAAATACGGAATTCTTACATGAGATAGACAGTACCAATATTTGTAACACGTGCCAGAATAACATAATATTTAAAACAACAAGACGCGATCGTATGACCCAATGAAGCAGTAGTGGCAACCCTGATCAAAAAGTTAACTTCCATCGCCGACATTGAAAATAGTGTGTACTATACGTGAAAAATAAGTAAGCATTTTGGAAGAACCGTAATATGTTAAAACGGTTATGTATCCAGCATTAGGCAGTTAACTATTTAATTCTATTCAAACTGCGTGATTTCCATAGGTATTTTACAAACGACCGCACCATTATCAACAGACCTGTACCGGCAACAACAAAGGACGCCATTAAGCTTCTCGTGTGTTGTGATATTTTTCTTTTAAGGTGTTATTATAAATACTATGCATTTATTTAATATATTGCAATACAGGGATTACAATACCCGGCTTGTAATCGCCAACGACAACGGGATATTTTAAGACGCGTTTCGGAAGAGGGAACTGGAAAGGCGTTCAGCTTTGCAGAATCGTGGCATGCCTACAAAAACAATCGCTAGTAAGAAGCAGGTAATTCTTCCAGAGAAAAGTGCTACAGACAAGAAAAAAATATTATCTACCTTCTATTTTAACGGAATTTGTGTTATATTTGTACGATTCTTGTGGGTGTATATGTAAACATGCTTTTTCAAGACGCCGACCCAATAAATTATTTTTGTACGAAAATATCCGTGTTTTTTTATATGTATGGCAAGTAAGTGGTACCATTTAATATGAAGTCCACGTGAGGTTTTGTGCCTGTCAGCTGCAAAAGTGTAAGCCTACATATTACCAAAAGAAGGCCATTGAAGAGTATGTGTTTAATGATATGTGTTACCCAAATATTTAAAGCTGATTTGGTAAATGAGTCCTACCCATATTTGTTTATTATTCACGCTTATATATATATATATATATAAACACACACACACACTTCCGTTTAGATTGTGAGAGTGGAAACTTTGCTATGTAGTCTACAAAACATATGTTGACAAGTTTTTTTTTAAGTCTTATGAGTCGCACGACTTTGATAATAACACCAATAATTCGAAGGCAGGTTCTGCCCACAAAAGGTAATTTTTGTCGCTAGTCTGCTACATGAAATTAAACTACTAGGCTACTTTATAATTGTATAGCGCAGAAGCAAATTGAAGGCAACAAGAAAAATAAGTAAGGTTGATTATACTACAGGTTAGAAAGAAAATGTGTTTTCTGATGGAAGAGTTCGACACAGGGAACATTTCTGCCACCAGGTTAGCAGCTATCGCAAGTGGACCAGAAACATACGAAACAATTGTAAAATTACATTTTAATAGGCTTGAAAATGTTAGAAGTCACTTAATTTAACTTTATAAGTTAAAATTGAGAAAAGCCCTGTGATTGGTCAGTTTGGACCAGTAGCGATACCAGCGCTCAAGCGGCAGTAGTTGTCCCTGTGGCAAACTTTTCACATTGACATTTCTAAGCTGTGGTAGAGATAACATGACCTCTAGTTACAAAACCCGGCTAGTGCAGTTTAGTTAGGAAGTTAAGTGAGGGCAGCCTATATAACGAGACAGTTGCTGGACAATGTGCAGGTTATATCAGTCACGTGACAACGTTATCTCCAGCATGGCGGGCAAAATACACAATGCGTACATATTTTATATCGTTTGCCAAATGCCACTTCCACTTTACATTCCTTAAATGCTATTTTGTTCACATTTAAATACTATATTAGTTTCGTGCTTATTTCTTTCACGTTTCGAACATAATGCATTCCGTTTAATCTTGTGGTTTTGTTTGTGTGTTTACATTCTTTTTCCCGCCAAATGTCGACACTCGCCTGTTCTCGAGTTGATCGAGATATTGTCAGGAGAATATTACAACACGGGTCGACTTCACACATAACACCTTGCACTTGCACTGCAATTCTGACATATCTACCCTACTATATTTGTGTTAATAGGCCTACAACATATTTCTGGATGTGTTTATTTACCGTGTTTGTGATGATTAACATTAGTATACGTTTACAGTCGTGTACTTACGTTTGTGTTTTTCTTATTTATGGAATGTAATAAAATAAATGCCCCCGCGAGCCTGTGAAAACGCCTAATGTGCGTGGCTACTCCCCAGAAAGTGAGGGCCAAAATACGCCAGGGCCCTCTGTAACTGTTCTCCACTAGTCCAAGCATATAGTTGATTTTAGCTCATACTGTCTCTTGTTCACAATAAGTAAGCTCTTCTAATCTGCCTTGACAATTATAATAACTAATGTATTTTATCGGTGAAGACTAAACACAGTGTCTCCACATTTACCTGGCCAAACCGTTCTGTGCCTAATACAATAAAATAAGGACTTCCCAAATGTCTCACTTTATCCGAAGAGTCTGATATTTTATCAACTTTGTTATGACGACTATTTCGTATCTATCAAGCTTCATTACACGCTAGAAGCTATGTTCTGGATTACAAGATATGTTATTATATAACAGAAAACGTAGGTACAGTATTTCAAAGTGACAACACACAAGTAATGCGTAGGCATACTTTTAATGCCTTAAAAACAAAGAAGTATTTTTAAATATCTTAAAAACAAAGAGTCGCGCTCACATGAACTGTAAACTTACATAACTGTATTCCGTACATAATTATATTTAAAAAATTGCGACACGAAAACGTTTAAAAAATCAAGTATCCGAGAAGTTAAAAATGTGCGTCTACTATCGACTTAAGAAGGAATTAGGTACGTAAATGTTTCAGTGATAGGCCTACACATATGCATTGTATTATCCAAAACAAATGACTACCAAGCACATCAACCACTGTCCAACTGTGTTGATACGCGCAGCGAAGATCAGTTTTAGTTCAATACCAAACCAACTGAGTTACGTCTAATGAAAGGCTTATTTGAATGACGAATATTGTTTTTCATTTTCTTCAAATGACCTCTGTTAAACGCTTCTAAGCATACAGTATATTTTATCTTAAGTGCAAGGAAGTATGCAGGTAGATGGCAAGTCAAAGGATAACAAATTTATTACATTTGATAAAAACTGTACATTACTGATTACGATCATACCATATTTCGCGCAGCTCTGCTAACTTGAGGACGCAAAGTACTCTAATTACAATATCTTTATATTCTGGACTTGGCCTGATATTAGTGTAACGTGTTATTAAATTATACATACATGTACACTTAGATGTATCCAAATATTAATTTTTTGAAAGTATCCACACTGCGTAAGATACCTATATAGATACACGTTACAATGCATTATAACAGAAAACAGCAGACTTGAATACATTCTATGTCAGGCGGTGACAGAGTATAGTTTTATATTCGAACACATCACCACGACATGTATATGAGAGGTCAAGCGAGCGAGCGACCAGTTTTTTTCCGACCCGCCAAGTTAGCGTGCAGCACAGTATCGTGTTTCTGCGCTAGTGTAGCCAACCTAGAACTTCGTACCCTACATCCTCACACTAACTTCTTGCTGCACGATACTGGAGATTTTTTGTCGCAGATAAAAGATCGTATCATCCCTGCAAGTAGTGTTGACACCGACCGCTCAAAGGTTAGGTTGGCTGCACCTTGCCGACCCTAACCTAACTGCACTACACACAGCAAACTTTCTAGCTTAGGGGGGCTATATAAGAGTATTTGGGGGATTATGTAGAACTAGTACGATATGTTTTACTATGAAACGTATAGCACAAAATCAGATTGCGTACGTAATGTTAAACTTTTGTATGAAACCAACGAAAAAAATAACGATTACTTGATTCCTATAAACACTTAACCGTAAATAAATATAAAGTGCACTTACCTGGACTTGTTTGCCAGCTAAGCCCTCCGATGAACATTTTCCTGCAACATAAAACCGGGAACCTCATGTTAGATATGTAAACTACTTGCATATACACTTTGCAGTAGACCTACACTTCTCCTTCACGCCCAGTTGTTTTACCACGATTTTCACTACATTTATTATGCTAGTTTTCCTCTAAACAGGCAAACCCAGACTAAAACCAAAACATAAATGTGACGTGCTGTGAAATGGAATACATCATGCATATTTTTTAAATACAAATAATTCGCACTTCTCGGTATAACTGAAGGGCATTGCAGTCCACTAGAGGGAAATGCACGTAAAATTTGGACACATTTATACATTTAAAATTGAAATAATACGATTTGTTAAAAAAAAAAAAAAGCAAAAGAAATGACTTTCAAAAAGTAGTTTTCACGTTGTTTAATAAGACTAACAAAAATTGGTTTAGTTAGCCTTAAAAACCCCGCACCTGTAGCCACAAAAATACAGTACCTACACTAAAGGAATACGTTACAAACCGGATGCACACAAGTAGACTATAAAATGTGCCATGCTTGATGAGACGTAACGTAAACACAGAACACAACAGATGATGATAATACATTGTAACGACAAACACAATAACTGCAGAGTAAACACACGTACCCCGGGTCGTTGGGCACTTCTGCCGGTGAACCGCCCGCCACACTTTCTTGGTTTTGTGATTCCATCATATACTGTATGTTGATCGTTTTGAACGGCTACGTAGAACGTTATAAAAATAAAACCGGTGCGCCCGTCGGCCCTCTTGTGTTTTGCGCACGCAAAATCCCACCCCCACTACGCCTAAAAAACTAAATAAAGGAGAGAACGAGCTAAAAACCAGGACAAAGGTAAAAATCGCACTCTCCTTTCTACCTAGGGCCGCACGTCCTACCACGCTACCAACACGATACTGAAGGGAGAACGGAAGGTGAATGCGACACGAGAGCTCTCTGCCGGCTGCACGGACGAACCAAGTGCTCGAGTGAGAGAGAGGGAGGGCGGGCCTTGTGCGCGCGCCGCCATCTTGGCGGGCTACCAAAACATCCGCTGTGATTGGATGCAATCCTTACACCTTTTCAACGTGCTGATGACGTAGCTGCTTTCCTTTGTGCCCATGCGCATTCGGAGCACAACAAAAAGTTCCAAGAATTGCACGGAGAATGAAAGAATTTGAGAGGTTGTCACTGAAAGTAGCTGTGCTGCTATCTACCCAGCTCTGCACAAAGCATGATCGATAGCCGTCGGTTGTCACAGGACTCGAAGTGCTATCTCCGGTACGATTTCAGAACTACGACGTGTGATATTAATACTCGCCCTAGCGATGTTCCCAAGTACGTGGCGTTGGCGTTCTTACGAGAAATTTGTTATCCGATGCATTTACGCGGTTTGCGATAACTATCAGATATGTTTTCCATGCAAGAATTCAACATTTCTATGCACAAAACATTCTCGACTGCGTATTTACTTTTGTTTTATATTTAAATATGTTATTGTTCATACAATTCTATAAGCAAAGTTCAGGATATGAAATTAGTCACACACATACAAGCACGTATTGACAACTCCTAGCACGTAGTTGTGTGTATTTGGAGGCTTTCAAATAAATAAATAAATAAAAAAAAAATAAAAACAATTAGTGGCGTCATTTCAGGTTTTTCTAGGGAAAGGGGGCAAGATTTGGTTTTCTGGTGACAGTGACCTTGTTGCATCCTTTTTATTAATTAAGCATGTATGAATTAGATGCTTTAATAATAAAACTTCAGTTTTATGTGCTTAAGTTAGCATTATTTAAATTTAAAAGTACAGAAATATATTTATACACATAAAATCATAAATCCAGGGAAGGGGCATTTGCCGCCCCCCCCCCCCCTTTTTTTGTGGCCCCAAATGACGCCCCTGATGACAATAACAATAATAACCAAATTATTCCATATTCATAAGTACAACAATACAAAAAAAGTCGTTATAAAAGACAGACTACTTAGTCAACTCTTTAAAACATAATAAAGTGTAATAAATACTAAATTAGTATTAGGAATAAATAATTCTGCAAAACTATAAATTTTTTCCATTAAATTCATTTTCGATGTTTTAAGAAATTTCTTTTCATTGTTTAATTAAGAACCTTACATAATTGTTTCATATTTATTTAATTTCTGTAGCACTTTCGTAGTCTGTAGTAAATGGTCCGTTTTGATAGGATGTGGAACTACAACTAGGAATTTGAAAATTGTTTCTCGATGTGGTTTTACATGTATGATTATTTGAATTTAGTTTATAATTATTTATTTTTACATTTATAAATTATTGGAGCTTGTGTGAATAAAATCTTAACTTCTCTTCATAATTTGATCGACTTTTTTTTCCGAGCATAGAGGACGTCTATTAGCACTAGTCAGTTGTAGGTATACTTCGATTACAAGTAAAAAAATTAAAATAAAAATAAAAAATGGCTTGAAACCACAAAATCTGTAAAAATGAGAAACTTTTATGTTTGTATAATTATCAATATAATAATATCCAGAGCTGTGATAACATACATTCATATTTTGGGTTTGGAAATAATTTTAACAATCATAAACCTATCTGCACGAGAGATTTTCTAATAGTAAAATTATTTTCAAATTATGATGTGCATTTTTAGAGAAGATTGTTATATAGCTCTGCGTGTTAATATATTGACCATTATAAAAATAAAAGTTTAAAATTGTATAGGTTATTGTTTTCAAGACATTACTTTCCTTGAATGCTTTCTAAATTTATTACTCGAAAACGATACTAGTCCTACTGACCGAGCGAGGTAGAGCAGTGATAAAACACTCGCCTCGTAGTGGCCATCCTGATTTCAGGTTTCCATGTATTTCTGAAGTAACTCCAGGGCACGGCCGTAGAAGAACAGGTCTGGACACTCGCCTGGATATTTATTTATTTATTTCGCCTTTCATTTTCTTGGCGAAGTTAAGTCTAAAATGCCTTCTCTTACACTTAACCAAATTTTAAACAAATATCACATGCACAAAGGTAGCAAAAAATGAGTTAAAAACTAACTAGAAACAATATAAAATAGTAACTAAGTATATAAAATTGACGTATTTAAAATAAAATAAGCTGACAGCTGCGACAAAACTTAAATGAAAACTAATCTAAATCCTGGAATATACCTGCAGCTTACAACATAAATTTTCTATAAGTTATTTAACAAACAAGAATGAGATAGTAATATAAAAGACTTGTGCAATAAAGTACATTAGAAGAAAAGTTTACAAATATGATACAGTGCCACTAGATTCAATAATAAAATATCTTATTTTAAAATTGATTCAATAAAATCTAGACAGAAATATGTACATAATTATAGAACATGTTAGGTAATGCAGAAACGAAAAAGTTAGGGTCTTATTAATGTGTGGGTGATTGGAATTGATGGAATCAACGGCGAATTGTCTTGATATGCTTGGTCGTATTGCGCTTGAATGTGATTAGTGTTGCCGAATTCCGGATGTTCAAAGGTCAATTATTCCAAGCTCTTGCGACAGAAACAGTGAAGGAATTGTCATATACCCGTCTTTTATGAGCAGGAATAGTTAAAGAAGTCGTGGTTTTGTCACGGGTGTTAATACTGTGATTATTTCCCACTATTTTTAGACGAGCACGTAAGTAACATGGTGTTGTTATAGATGACGAGGAAATTTTATACGCGAGTATAAGACTGTGTAAATTACGTCGCTCGTCTAGTCGTAGCCAATTTAATTTGTCGTAAAATGGTGACACATGATCACGTGGCTTCAAGTTAAATAAAAATCGTACGCAAGAATTTTGTATGCGTTGTAATTTGGCTCCTAATTCTTGTTTCAAGTCTCGATAAACAACATCACAATAGTCAAAAATGGGGAATATAAGTGACTGTACTAATGTTAGC
>PNEQ01122652.1:0-18262 GCA_003012365.1 Medauroidea extradentata | reverse complement strand
TTTTTCTTCCTCGGATACCACAAATAATGTAGACAATTTAAACACAGATCTTAAGGCTGTCGAAAAATGGTCCAAAGAAAATGGACTCCATATGAACCCATTAAAATCCCAGGCTATTTTAATGTGCAGTTCCGATAAAACGGTAAAATCCCTTACCGCTGAACTACCAAAAATTGTAGTAGGCAACACAAATATT
Source organism: Medauroidea extradentata (assembly GCA_003012365.1). Classification (NCBI taxonomy): domain Eukaryota; kingdom Metazoa; phylum Arthropoda; class Insecta; order Phasmatodea; family Phasmatidae; genus Medauroidea; species Medauroidea extradentata. The sequence goes on along the minus strand of PNEQ01122652.1, from coordinate 18,066 downwards.
GAAGTACAATCAACAATTAAAAATCTTGGTCTTACTATGAGTAGTACTTTAAATTGGTCTACTCATGTTGCTAATATAAGTAAAAAGGTTCTAGCAACTTTGCATCTACTAAAACGCCTTAAAAACCAGTTAACTGAGAACATTAAAAAACGTCTTGTGCAGGTACTAATTTTTCCCTTGTTTGATTACTGTGACATAGTGTACAATGACCTGACTAACGCACAACTAACCAGACTACAGAAATTACAAAATAATTGTATTCGTTTTATTTTTAATCTAAAATCACGCGACCATGTTTCTCCATATTACGACAAGCTATCATGGTTACGACTTGACAATAGACGCAAATTGCATAGCCTATTACTACTTAGAAAAGTACTTCATACTAAAAGTCCGAAATATTTGGCTGATAAATTAAATTTACTTCAGTCCCGTCACGATATCAGTACCCGTTCTAAATTAAATATGGTTTTACTAATACCAAGGCATAGGACCAGTAAATATTCAAAATCCTTTTCGGTGGCCACTGCGCGTGCTTGGAATGCACTCGATGAGTAAACCAGACAGCATGAGTCTGTTTCTTCATTTAAAAAAATTGCCAAACTTACATTTTAAAAATTAATTCAATGTGAACAGTGGATGATATTACACTTGTTGACCCGTGTGTATGTGTGTGTGACATGTGTGTGCGTGTGTGTATGCTAGCGTATATGTGAGTATGTGCATGTGTGAAAGTAAATGTAATATTGAATATTCTCAGTATTAGTTGATAGTGTAGCTTACTTCATATGTTCTTCAAAATATACTATTGTTCTATTATGTAGTAATGTAATAACTTAAGTTCCCATAAGTTTTACTTAGTATACTAAATATTTTAATATTTCCCAGAGTCTCCCTGTGAGATTATTAGTTAAATTATAGCCTTAGTTCTTTTATTATTTTTTGTCTAGTCTAATATATCCAGTTTATCTATATTTCCTATTTATTTATATAATAATTGTTCAGATATAAAGATTCCGTACTTAAAACACGATTTTGTATTATGTCTCAGTTTAATATTAATCAGGAATAATTTATGTTATAGATGGTAATACTCATGCTTATTGTAATTTGATATCATATTTACTTCTCTCATTATTATTTTCTCAATGTGTTTTAATGTTCTGTTGTCTTTGATTTTTATTTTATTTTTTTTCAGTGGTTAAGTGTAAGACAAGGTGGTTAGACCTTAACTTCGCCACTGTAAAAATAAGTCGCAAATAAAATTAAAAAAAATAAAATATTTTTATATTGCAGTTACAAACATTTGAAGTCTTGACTACCAGAAACTATTGCTCTCAATATAAAATATGTTATATCTAAATGATTTTAATTTTGAGTGAACTCTAAAATACCCATTTTTGTAACATGAATGTTACATTTTCTTAGCAAAATACGTAGTTGTATTTTTATTGTTTTTTTGACATTACGTTTTAGAAATACTGTAACAAAAATTCATAAACATTTACTAATATTCCGTTGTTGATTACTTTTTCTCGCGCTTATTTACGTCATTTCCCCTTTTTTAAACTGAATAATTTTTTTTCATTAAATTAGAATAGTGAGCTCACTTGTGAATATTAATTTTCAGTAAAATATATAAGTAATTAAATGTATATCTTACAATAAATATAATACTTTGCGTAGAGTAAATATTTTCTCTAACTTTTCTTAATGTACTGTTGCTACGGAAGTTTGAAAAAAAAAATATGAAAGAAGGATATTCTGATGTTTGTATTGTGTTGTGTGTGTAGGCCTAGTTGTTTTTGTGTAACGGTCTACCGTGATGTGTGTTCGTACAAAAGTAAAGAACTCCCGGTGTTACCTGGTAACTGTAGAATGAATACATGTAGTGAGGGAACCTGGTATGAGTGGTTAGAGGTTAGCAGAATGTAGTTGTATATAATGGCTGCTGGCTCAGGTCAATGTTGGCAGCGCTGCATTGTTTCCGCCGGCTGTTGTCGGATGACTGCAGGTCAATGTTCTCTTGGCGTCGAAATGGATATGGGCTCAGGTTGTAGTTTCTGGTGACCTGCAACTTAAAATTCTGGTCTTTGTTTATGTACTAAGATTTTATAAAACTTGGTTTTAAAGGAAGAAATTACATTCGTTTCAGTTATTAAACATATCAATTTTATTTATTATATTTATTAGGTACATAAAGTACTCTCCCTCATATTACGTCACAAAATTTCTAATTAACTGTCGGAAAGCGGTCTGCTTCAAGCGAATTACTAACTATTGTGAAAAACGGAAGGGGATATATTTGTATGTGCCATTTATAATTATCAATTTGTCAGTAAGTAATGCGGATATCAATTATGCATGTACTATTTAATATATCCAGCTATATTAACATACTGTGTGCATGCCCGTTTATTGTTCAAATTGAATTATTTAAGTAATTTTTTTATTTAAATTATATAATAGGCCTAAGTATACTGTGATATTTAAAGAGTAAGTTAATTAACTGTTTATAGCATTTTCTCATGTCTGAATTGCTGAGCAAAGAAGTAGTAAGAGAAAATTACATTAGGAAAAGTGCAGAGTCAAGAGAAATGACAGGACGAACACAAGGAAATATCGGCTCTCTAGCTCACCATACAGGGGATCCGAGGCTAGACGTATTCTGGTACAACTGCTCAAAGATCAACTGTGTCGCATCCATTGACCCACAGCTGAAAATCCAGAATCGCTCCCCCTGCCTGCTCAGGCCAGTAGAGCTAAATGGCAGTCCCTATATGCGACCTAACCAGCAGAGACCAAAATTCTCACACCTTACGTGCAAACAGAAAAAAAAATGAAGAAAAAGAGAAGGGATCTCCTAATGGCGAGAACTCACTCTACTGTAAATACTCCTAACTCACGGTTATTTCACCCTTCATGTGCATACGTTCCTACTGCTGTAACATATGTCTTACTTCTGCTACCTCAAGATTGGCTAAGTCCTGGACCACAGTTTTGAATGAACACAACGAATCTCATTCCGAGCTCTCGCGTTGCCTCATATATCTTGTGGAAGTGTAAGAATAATGAAATATAAAGTATTCTAGCGAAACTAAGATAGCTGTACTAGAGTATGGACGGGACACGCAACCGGCTGAGCACGTTGCACCGTGTTGCTCTGTGTTCAGCGCACACACTGCGAATTCCTTGAAAGTGGGCCGCCGCCGATTGTGCGCTTCTCGCCCGTTCAAGCGACGTTCAAGTACTAATAAGTGCCTGTCATAAGACGGTGAATAATACTGTAAAATCTTCCAGTTGAATCTTAAAAATGATGAAATATCAGAACGCTATGAATACAATAACAGCTGTAGGTGCTCTGAGGAGCAACAAACTGTTTATTTATTTAATAAATGTGGTTTTTAACCAACTATTTAAGTATAATGTATAACATCAGCTATGATAGTATTTAAGAGTTTTATAAAACAATATAATCTTTTAATTAATTTAAGTTATGGTATTTACGGCGCACTCAGTGGATTTAAGACCAAAAATTTACTTTTGTACGTAAATATATCATACTGGTAAAATTATAAAATAAATTCTGTTTAGGATATGTAGACCAATAGTTTATTAAAATGTTAAACACATGTCACACTAATATCAATAATTGTACGTTTTTATTAACTTAGGGAATAATTATTATAAAAATCAAAGTCAATGTGACTTATTATTGTAAGTTAAGCACACGGCTTTTAATTAATGCATTCTAGCGTTGGGATTTAAAGCTTTATGATTTTGATGCGATGTTACAGGTGGGTGGGGTAATTAAATAAATGAATTGTCTGACTAATGTGTTAATTAGTTAATTTGGGTGATGGTGGCTTGGCTGTAATAGGTAAAGAGCGAAAGTCGCCTCCCACATTATTGTGAAATTGTTATTTTAATACGTTTTACACAAGAGTTAAAGTGGTTGGGTAGCTGCAGTAAGAGATAGGGACTTTATACTGAAACTAGTTAAGTGGTAAAGTTAACAGTGAGACATACGGTTAAATTAAATATTTTAATCAAATTACGGTGGCTTTACTCTACATACGTTACATTACCGAATGCAAGGTTATACTACACTATTTAGATGGGAGGGGAGCTGATGTCTAGATAATTCAGGGGGATTGATTCCTGTGAGATCGGTTTTACTGTTTTTCTTAAAAATCAGGGAATAGACACATTGTTTTACTTTTTTCACGCTGACAAGTCATAGGTTATTGTTTCTTTCACTTTTTGGAATCAATATGGCATTGTTTCTGTTAATGTTGCGGCCTCTGTAGTAGCTCCCGTAAATAAAGCAATTTTTTCCTTTTCAGCTGTTTCCCATTGCAAAATAATGAATATATTATGGTTCTAGCAATTTCAGAAAATCGATTAAGTTTGTATCTATGACTTGTCGTGACAATAATTTTGACACATCGACTGGAACAGATGTTATCGAGAAAAAAAAACAGATAAATCGAAGGTGGTAGGGATCAATACCCCTTAAGTTCATGTTCTACTCTATGATCGGTGACCCTTCATACACCTTAGACCTCAACGTCAATTGATGTGCCGGAGGCTAGTGAATGTTCTCGGCTATAGACGGACGTCGGCACGTCGTGGGTCTCGACCCAGGACCATCCTGGCGAGCTAGTGACGGCTGGAAGGCTTGCAGGAGACAAACCCTGATTCCCCGGATACTTTGCACTATATTACTACACTTCAGTGCAGGTGGGGAGAATCACTGAGGCCCTCGTCTTGTGCAGCCACTGACCTGACTGCACTGTCGTCGTCGCTAGCCCGTCCTCCTGGCGAGGCTCTTGGTAATCTTAACATGTGTCCAGGCCGTCGAGCCGTGTGCTGAGCTTCTACACGAAGGTCTTTTGAAAACTACACAACTTACATGAGTAATGTTGTTCGAGTAATGTTTGTTGCGTGAGTAATGTTTGTGAGTAAATTCATTTTAGGCCCTTTGTTTAGGTCATGCATATCCCCATTTCCTTTTTTTTTTTTTTTGTTTGCTGTAACAATTTTTTTTTTAACACAACGAGAGTATGTAACATAGATATGTTTTGCAGTTTTCTTTACAATGTTTTCCACCATGTTGGCAAATTATTAAAGACATTCCATACTAAATTTTTTGCTAATTATATAGATAAAGAATTTTTTGTTAATTTACTCAGTAGTACACTCTAAACCGTGTATTTTACTGTCTTAAATATTATCTATCAAGCAAAAACCATTTTGAGCCAAACTGCCAAATAAATGTGTGATATCTTCACCCGATTAAGCTTAAAAAAATAATTATCACAAAATAGTATAGACATGGGACGATGGCAAAGTGTGTCATCGCGTAAGTAAATATATGTCAAAAAATGTATGCAATGCCATTAAAGAATGATAGAATTAGAAATATATTGTTTTAAAATTGCATCAAAATTTGTATTAATATACAATGTAAGTAATAAAATTGATTGTATTTTAGCACGTCTAACAATTCGCTAAAACGGTAAAAAATAAAGAATAGATGTATCGAAAATTATAGAAACTAGCAAAGATATATACATCACCTTCGTAGTCGATAGTTTAGAGAAATAATTATTTTTCCCCATAAAATATCTAAATTCACTTGATGAACTGTAACAATATTTTTGAGTCGAAAAATTCATTCTGCCAAACTCTTCAAAACTCGTAATCCCTACCTACGTGAACTGCAGACACGTAGAACAGCAAAATTATTTCAAATTTCCATTGGCTCCATGCGATATGTGTTTAATGATACAATGGTTAAGTTCCAACACCAGGCGACAAGCATTCGCCAAGTCCTGCAGCTGTGTAACACCTCTTTATGTGGACACCGTAAGACAGTAAACATTACCTTGTGAAGGACTCCGTGCCTATATGAGCTGTTCTGCAGTCTGTAGTTACAGATATGAAAGGACGGTGGACGGAATGGCTGACACAGACTCGCATACCTAATGTAATATCGCCATTATGAGCTAGGCGGTGAATTGGCGCACATGGTCTCCGTCGTCCTGCTGAAACAATGCAACTATAAGCTATGACTAGAGAATCGGAAATTTCCCGGGTTAAATTATGTGTTCATCTAATAAAGTATTTGCACGCACGTTTGCTGCAATTTCAGAATCCTGAACGACGAATGAAAACCAATGTCGACCAGTCGTGAAAGCAACTCACATGCACAGGCGTTCGACATCTAATTTCTTTCCAAGTGAATTCGTGAAATGTCCAGGTCTCCACCTATAACCCTTAAGTTTTTTTTAAAAAGTAAGTTTGTACAAAAGTTCATTGTGAGAAACGCAAGACTGTTATTATCAATCTGATCAGTAGATTTCGATGTATATCAAAAGAAATGCAGTAATAACCATATGTTCAAGTGCTTGAAAATAATATTCAGAAATTGAGGAAACCATTGAAAGTACCAAGATATTCGTTCTCTAAAATGTGTTTTCTTTTCGTAGATTTGCACATTGTTAACATAAATAATAGTTTCGCACTTGCGGATTTCTATCCATCTTCAAGGTTTTCCCAGAACCACGTAAAATGTGAATTACAATAGTTGAACACGACTGCTACTAGACATACGTCATTCACGCCTAACAAACAAGCAGAACATTCCAAGTCGTTGCCAAGAGAAGAGTACCTAAGTTGAAAAATTACTAATTGCTTCGTTATTAAAAAACTGACACATAAATAAGTCCCTTATAAAGTAAAACATATCTATAGTTTCTATTTATTGTTGATCTTAATTATGCCAGAGCACTGTTTAGAAAACAGTATAGCTAGTTAAAATTAGCGAAACTGAAAAACAACTGAACAAAACAATGACACCAAAATTAAGTACCCTTTAGAAATGCAAAGAAATTGTAATAATTTTTTTACGCTTTCGGCTTATATTTTGCAATTGTTATGTATGTACACACAATATACGTAACATGGGTAGAGCTTTTTTTATTATTATTTTCCTAATTTAAGCAAAGGGTCTACCAAAATTTTAAGAGACGAAAATAATTTAAAACTATTTTTTATTTCCTATGTAATCGATTTGTGTAGAGATACATATGAATTTAAATTTACATTTTGTTTGTAACTTTTCAAACTGTAATATTTCTACAACTATTGTAATTATCAAATAAATTGAAACAAATATTAATTGTTGTGTCAATGAAATCCATACACATATTCTGAAAAGAGCTCATAACTTTAAACAGCTGGACAGAATTTTTGATCAAACATAGCTAAGTAAAACCATTTCGAGGAAACTAGCTTTTAGAAAAATAAACATTGAAATTGCTCCAGCAGTTTGGGAGATACGAAGCCACATAAGATCAGACAGACACATGCGTTCAACTTTAATACCCTCAGCCGTTTAAGTCGGGGGTTAAAATATTAAAATATAATTTAGTTTGTAACGGAAAATTGATATGACGTTTATCTAAAACATTTTTTAATAATTGTCACCATCTAAGAAATCCCGTTGTAACATACTTAGCCACGCTGCGGAATTGTGTGGTGCTCAAAGAATGGCACTTTCTCAGTTCTGAATCAAGGAATATTAAATTATAATAATTATTTCCATTACACATCTATGAAATTCTCATACCAATCCGGAAAATAGCCAATGTCATTTTAACAACATGACCGATTTTTATAAATACAACTATGTAAGGACCATCCTGATTTAACTAGCATTCAATAAAAAAAAACTGAAACCAACCCATTCGTTTGAAAACCACGAAGCCACAGCCACGCACACATCAACAGACATAGGCGTCAAACTTAAGCAGCCCTTCTCTCTCGTCGGGGATTAAAATTGTTTTACCTCAGTGCAGTAGCGTGTCGTTAATATTTGCCACTTCGATGTTCCGGGAAACATATTCAATGGTAACGAAACTGGACATAAGAAGTGATAACTGATAACTCTCATAACTTGCGTTCGTAAATACGCGGGTTTGGTTCCTGGTGCTGACCATCCTCATTTCAGTTTCCCATAATTTTCAAATATCTCTCGGATAGTTCCTCATCGGTTCCTCCTCCTCTCTCTCTCTATCTCTCTTTGTCTGATAAAGTGGTTCTGTCACTAATGACATCGCTGTCGATACATTAAAGGTCCCGTCACAATTGTGCTGGAACGTCTGTTCGAGTTGTCCAATAATGTTCTGTGACAACGCTATCCGACTGGTTTCAACTGACAGTGTAACACAATTGATTTAGCTAATTCAAATAGTTCGTTTATTAACTGTGTAAAGTAGTACGTAAACCTTTCAAATTTATAATTTGAATGCAATTAATTCTGATGAATGAAAGTCTGCAAGTCATGTCAACTGTTACTTAATTGACATAAAAGTTAAAACAAAGTCCGTACCGCTTCGGTTTGATACACCTATTTCTGAATAAGTTTGCTTTTTAACACTATGAACAACCAAAACTGCTTGATTAAGATTAATGATTTCATATAAAAAACTGATATTCGATATCTGCCCTCGTTTAAGCTTTAAAAAATAATTATCGCGAAAATAGTAAAAACAAGATAGCATGGCACTAGTAAACGTACACTACTATTTTTCTCGATTCCACATTGGAAAATTTCTCAGTTTCATACAACAAGGTATTCATAGAAATAAAACGGAACACTCAAACTCAGACCAGTTCAAGTGAGTTTAATGCATACAATTTCCGAATAGTAAACTACGTAATACGAGTAACTTCAAACCAGTGATTTTTTAAAAATGTTTTGATCTATTACAGTCTATGTATGCCCACTTTTAAATTTTCCCAATTTTTCTCTGCGTGGTTCATAGTGATTCAAGTTAACGTTCGATAAGTATACGCCAAGATTACTTTCTCTTCCGCAATGTATATTTCCTCAGATATTGTTGACTGCATAATAAGGATCTAAAATATATATTTTTGTGCTTAACAAGTTAACTCGCATGAAAAAAATAACTGTTAATTATTTAACCAGATTTAGACAACAATACATATTTAAAATAAATTATTTTAATCAAGGCTGTAACATTAAGTAAAATGTTACTGCAAATGCCAATCCATTTTTAATGACGTTTTCAACACATTCATAAAATGTTAAATTAATTTTGTTGCAGTCTTAATTTGGCTACAACATATTTACCTGAATTTTTAAATGCAATATGATTAAAGAAAGTTTTTGTTAGAAGCTAATATTGAGCGATTAATTGTTAGATGCGTACATTTTTCAGCACTCAGATAATAAAAACTATTTTCAAATATTTTTTAATGGTTAACATATTTAAAATGTTCGTTCACGTCAGTAAGCATATTCGAAAACAAATGAAAACACAAATTCATACAATCAGAAATAAATTTGGTGAAGCCTTCACATTTGTACAACAGACTTAAGAAAATCTGTGTACAATCGTTATTACATTATAATCAAGAAAACAATCGAACATGGTCCATACCAAAGTCATTTTTCTACGATCCCCTCGTTAAACACAATCAGAATATGAACATATATACATGCAATTGATTGCGTGGGGGGGGGGGGGACTATTTATTTATGAGTTCCTTCTCTATCCCTTGACTGTTATATTTGAAAATTATAAACAATGGTTTTTAACAGATTGTTTAATGTGTTAAATGTGATTCCGTTCAGCGTTTCTTATCTCAACTTCAGATGTGATTGGTAAAATGAAAACAGTGCTAAAGAATAATAAACGACTTTCGGAAACACCACACACACACACGCGCGCACACACACACACACGCACACACACGCACACGCACACACACATACACACATATATATATATATATATATATATATATATATATATATATATATACACGTATGTAAGCATATTTAATGAAAGGAAATGTTTTCAATAATTTTAACTGGAATGTACGAGACTCTTAATGAAGCACATAATGTTTTACGACGTAACCCAAAAGTTAAAAATTTACCATACGGTGTTTAGAAGTGAATTTTTTTATTCCATTGTTTCGGCAATCTGTGTAATATCGTTCCATGCGGTATGCATTTTAGATATATTTATTAATAATCTCGTTTATTGTGATTATTATATCGTATTTTATTGCTCGTTTAAAACTTTCATAGTCGCATTGGCCTGTCTTTTTGCATGAAGGCTTAAATGTTCTAATCATTCTTAAATTAATATCACGGAAACGTAACTGTCCCATGATAATTTTGTAAATGAAAAGTAAATTCTAATGAAAGTATTAAATCGATTTATGGTAAGTTTTAGAATTATTTGTGTTATACATTAATTTTATAACAGTTACGAGTAAAGTGTGTTACGTGTGTTCATTTCCACTTCAATTATGCTAAAATCACGGTTCTGAAAGTTTAATATTTGCATGACTGAAACGATTTTTTAACAATAAAGAAAACATATCCTTATTTCAAAACGTGTTTCATAAAAACATGTGCAGAAAAATGCAATTACAATTAATAAGCCAACACATCAATCGCTCTGTATTGTACAAAAAATCAAATTACAGAAAATATTTAATCATAAACTCTACGGGAGTCATAAAATACCAGAAAAGAAAATTATAACCTGGGAATGAAATGTAAGTAAAAAATAAAACTTAGAAGGCATGGAATAAAAACGAAGTCTCTATTGTTTTCATTATTTTAAAGATTTCTCCTCAAATAATAGATTAATGTTAGCAAGTTACTGAAAAAGTAAACATAAATAAAATCATTCACTTTGCATATTTGTGCTAAAGAAATTAATTAATACGTTTTCACACAAATTAAACCTGAAACTAACTAACATACACGTAACAACTTAACATTAAAGTTTTTATAAAATTTCGAATGTTACATTATTTTTAAAATACGTATTACGAGGAAGATAATTAATTGTTTGATGCAGTTACTACACGCTTCATTACAGAATTTTAATTTTTATATATTTAAGTAATGTGTATATACTTACTATAAATTACAATATCTTCGTAATAAATGTGGAACACGGTAAAATTGAAAGAGTGAAGATTTTTACAACTGCCTTCTGTGATATGCAAAGTCTGTGGCGAAAGATTATATATCTGAGAACACGAATACATTTCTTGCTAGAACTTCCAAAAGTTACCACTTGTTTCAGAAGACAGAAGTATAAAACAATAACTACGTTACTCTTGGGAAAATTTGATCACTTTGAAACAAATCAATGTACACCAGTGGAAGGCTACACGTATGAAAATAAATCGCCAAAGCTGCAGTCTGGACAAGTTAGTAAAATAAAACTTTATCCCGTCCATGATCCCGGAATGAAGTTCCCGTGCATTTGTGATGTTGTTTGCAGGCTACTCAAGCTACTCAAAGATCAATGTGTACAGTACATTAGAGTTTGTGATGAATTTTACTGTGTTAAGGCAAACCTACACCCGAAATTAGAAACAGTGACATCGGTCAGTACCAGTTAGTCACGGTTCCATCAGTAAGCAACATTTTAGTAAATAATGGATTCGTTTCATTAAAAAGTAACATATGGCTTAGGGTATTACATTTTAAATTATTGAATCAATACTGAATCAATAAAATTTTGTATCTGAAAAAGTCAAGAAGTTGCAGTAAGATTTTTAAATGTTTGTTGCAATGGGAGTTTACAATTAGAATATATTGGTTTGTGGACATTCGCCATTGCTTGCTGATTTAACCTGTGTTGAATGACGAAGTACAAAAATGAAAAAGAAAAAACTAATTTAAAACACACACAAAAATAGAAAAAAAAAAAAGCAATCCCAGAGGAATTCTGCCAGTGTTTTTTTTTTTTTTTTTTAATAATTGTTACATTAGACAACAAAAAATTCTGGAGATAGAATTCAGACGAATATCGACCTAACGCCAAGACACAAAAGACATACACAATTATAGAACCAGATTCTCAATGTGAAAAAAAATGGAATTAGACAAAAACAGTGAACAGTGGACAACAAACACAGGACAATAGATAACACAAATTAAAACCAACGAAAAAATGCAACGTCTCGGAGATTGCGATCTATGCCCGTCTTCAGGCTGAGACATATCTGGTCGGAATACCAGGATGCGAATGAAGCTCGCTAGAAAATTGGGGCTTAAATAAATAAAAAAAAAAAAAACTTACGAAATATCTATGGGATTGTTTTTTTTTTGTATGTTTTATGTTTGTTTTTATCTTGTTCGTTTTCGTACTTTGTCGTTCGACACAGGTTTTATTAGCAAAACATGAACAATGGCGTATGTCCTCAATACAATATATTCTTATATATTTCTAAATCTGGCACTCATAAATCTTTCACAGACGTCCATAAATTGCAAATATTTTATAAGCACGACGTTATGAATGGGCAGTCTCTACTACCTTGTGCTATATTTTGGCTGAAATGAAGTAGAGAGATTTTGGTCAGCACTGAACGCGCCGGTCGCCGAAATGAAAGGGCGGGGAAAACGGGAGATCCCCGAAAAAACCCGTCGACCAGCGCCGGGAATCGAGCCTGGATCGCACTGGTGAGATGCGAGTGTACTAGCCACTGCAGATTACATTAGTGAAATTAATTTATTAATCGAACAAGTAAAATAGTGCATTCCTATATGCACACGAACTTGTGTAAGTCTTTTGCACATAGTGTAGGTGTGTTGGTCGGGACAGCGGTAACCTCCCACCAAGGCGATCTGGGTTTGATTCTCGGCGGGGTCGATCTCCGTATTTTCGCACGTGGGAATTGTGCCAGACGATGCCGTTGGTCGTTGGATTTTATCGGGGATCTCGCGTCTTCCTACACTCCTTCATTCCAGCGCTGCTCCATACTCACTTCATGTCACCCCTCACCAGCGCTGAAGACCCCAATGTTAAGCGCTGACCAAATTCTCTCACTTACTGTACATATGGTCCGACTGCAAGGAAAAAGTATTCACCAATATTAAATTAGCTAAATACATGATTCGAAATAGGCCAACAACACCTGCGTTACAACCAGTACACCACTAAGAACAAATTGTTCACTATAGCACCCTTGGAATTATTACTTGTATAACTGGTGTAGTGCATTGATTTTATGGATTATTTTCTGTATACGTATAGTGCTAATAAACAGTTGTGTGGTGAGAGGTGGGAAAGTTTTACGAACATTTAACCACAATGACTTAAAGGTGTTCAAGATCCAAAAATGCATCATTATATATTTGTACAATGAAGTGTCACTTGGGTAGAGATTATTTGCTTCTACACATTATATTTGAACAATATTTTTAATCACACTATCTTCCCGTAGAGGCATGTCAATGTGTGGCAAAAATGTACACTTTTGTATTTTTTTTTGCGATGTGTTTGTTTTGTAGCTATTTCTTGTGACTGCATAGCTGTATGTCAAAGTTGCAATTTGGAAATTAGCCTACAAGAACATACAAATAACAAAAACCGGCTGAATACCCAGAATTAAATAATTCAAACTAAAATAATATAGAATGAGCCATATAGTGATATATTTTAAAAATGCTCAATGAGGTCACTTAGAATATTTAAAAAATTGCAATAATTGAAGAAAATTATCATCATTCTCAGATGTTTTTAATTACAAGGGACTTTTGCTTATTTCCCACATCTCAAAGCATGTGACACACAGTATCTAACTTGACTATGAATTATTTCTGTCGAATATGTCAGTTGGTAACTCTAATTTATATGTTCCCGTAGTTTCTAAATTATGACTTTGACATACTGCTATGTAGTCATAAGAAATTTCTTCAAAACTAACACTTTGTCATAAAAATATTGAAGTGTTAATTTCCTACTCCAACTTCCTTAATAGCCGATGAGAGTAAAGTGAGGCGAAGGAGCAACACAACATCCAAGCCCAGGCCGGGATTCGAACATAGAACTTCTCACATCGTAGAACGGCGCCTTACCGACTTTGCTACGAAGGCCAGCTGAAAATGGTTTGTAAGTTCAGAGAAAAATAATAGAGTGCTGCAACTAGAGAATGTCGATTCTTATATATTACTAGCAGTCCCCCGCGGCTTTGCTCGCGAGTATTATTCGTAACTGATAATATTTACTATTATTTAAAAATCTCTTTGCACACAAGATTGGTACTTCAGTCATCAAGTGTTCGAATGTCTAAGCGGCTAGTTGAACTAGTTCTGCAGCAGGATAAGTAGATATAGCTGTCCACGCGAAAAGCAGTCTTAAGTTTGTCCCTGCCACTAACAGTGACTTCGCCTGGGCCTTATTTATAGCCCTGCCTATTTGACGTTGTGGAGTAATTACAGACACCTAAGGTAAGAGGTTAATCGTATGAGAAACATCTGTTTACCCTGTGCTCATACATTGGTGACGGTGCCCTCAATTATATATTTTCAAAATATTCACTTTAACTTTATTGACATTACAAAGTTTCAGAGTGTAAAGGTTTCGCGGAAACGTATTTGGTGCCCCAAACCTGAGATTAGCGAGATGATATTTCGTCGGTTTACTGACAAAGTCAAAATGAGATAATATTATAAAATGTTAAGAATATGTATATGTTGTTCACGAACACTTGCCCAAGTTTAAAGTCTATTCGTCGTTTCGTACTGTTATGTCACAGTACAGTAGAATACCAAATTTTTTGTTAATATTTACAATTTAATACTGTTTTTAAACGAAATAGCATTTATGACTTAATCACTTTTCGTAGTATACCGACAATATGTCAGGTGATATTGTAGAGGAACCTAAGTGGAAAGCGAACTGCAATTTTACCCCTTTTAAAGACTACATGTAAATTGCACTAATTCGATCTGCCTTGTAGTTTTTGTGTGTCAGAATTTAACGTTCGCAAGCAGCTTTTAACAGAATTCGAGCCCAGAACCTTCCGGAATTTTGACCTGAGTAACAAACAACTGCGTCTCGTAATGTCGAAATAATTCATGAAAACAAAATTTATTAAAAAAAAAAATATCTGTGTCCTGGGTTCATAGAGGTTGTACAACACCACGTCTCGATAGGTTACTGTAGAGTGAAACTCCTGTATAAGTTGTTTCTCGCTGCTCGTTCCTGCTTTTTGGATCGTCTGCCTTGAATATTGACCAACATAGTTTTATTCTTAATAATCACGTTTCTTATAAAGAAAAAAATTTACATACATATTTTTAAAATATTTACGTAAGCATCACTCAGACGCGAACAACACCTCAATATCGCTACTGGTTAGATAGATATCGTGGGTTGGTGGAAAACAAATTTTGTGCTTTTTCACCCTTTAGGGTGTCGAATTTTGAAATAATTTAAATTTACATCTTAGACATTTGTATAACTATCCAACTGAAGTGTAAATCACATCGCTAGCCCATTCGGTCGAATCAAAATCGGTCATTCACTAAAAAAAACACATATCACCCTTGCACGGTATTGAGAAATCGAATTTCGAAAAATCTGAAAACTATTTTGCGATAATTTCTGTAATCATCATCCTGAAGCAAAAATTAATTGTATATCTCGACGGGTTCGATAGATATCGAGGGTTTATCTAAAACACGTTCAAGGTCTTTTCACCACTTAAGAGAGTAAATTTCGAAAAACCCTTGAATCACGTTTTAGAATACTTTATTGGTATCTCGTGGACGTAAAAAACACAACACTATCCCGCTTGGTTCAAGATATATCGACGATTAATTGAAAATGCTTTTCACCACTTTTCACCCCTTTTCACGTCCTTAGGTATCGAATTTCGAAAATTCCGGAAATTACTTTTTAGGTATTTGAATAAGCACAAATCCTATACAAAAATCACGTTGCTATATAAAACACTATGGGATCGATATATATCGAATGTGAGTCGAAAACTCATATTACCCCTTTTTTAACCAGTTTAGTGCCGAATTCAGAAAATATATTTTAAATTATACTTGGGATATTTACAAAAGCACTAATTTAAAGCAGAGAGCACTTCGATATCTCGATTGATTCGATAACTATGTAAGGATATACGAAAACACATTTCACGTATATTCACCCCTTTAAATATAGAATTTCGAAACGTCTTTGAGTCCTGTCATAGACATTTGTAAAAGTAACCAATTAAAGTTAAAATCACGGCGATAGCCAATTGTGTTTCAAAGATATAGGCGATTCATGAAAAACACATTTTGCCCCTTTTTACTGTCTGGGGGTATAATTAAAAAAAAAAAACCTAAAACTACTTTTTGGGTAGCCTATTTACGTAAGCCATATTTTGAAGTGAATATCAACTCTCTATCCCGAAGGGTTCGATAGATATCGATAGTTGATTGGAAACACGTTTAAGGTCTTTTCAGCCCCATAAATGTTGAACATCGAAAAATCCTTAAATTGGCTAGTTTGCATTTTAACGAGTGTCCTATTAAAATAAAAATCACGATGATTGGCCGTCGGGTTTGAGCTTCATCGACGTTTCTTCGTAAACACATTTCACCCCTTTTCACCCCCTTAGAGGTCGAATTTCGAAAAACCTCTTCTTAGTGCTCGCCTACGACCTGAAGGGAACCCCCACAAAAAATTTCACGATTCTAGATCCAGTGGTTTGGACTGCAGTTTGATTAGTCAGTCAGTCAGTCAATCAGTCAGCTTTCATTTTTATATATAGAGATATGTTGTGCCAACGTAATGTACGTTAGTGTGTAATTTCTCATTAAATTATATTTAAAAAAAGAGAGCAAATAGTAAGAAGTTTGCCGTAAAAATTGTTTTACTTCAATAACATATGTAAGAGGAAGGCGGCGGTGAAGTCCGAAAACAATGCATCCAGCGAGAAAACTAACGAGTTAATTTTTGTGGAGAATCAAGTGAGACATACATTTTGTTTAAACCAATTTGATATAAAGCTAACAGTGAAACATTTACGAAAAAATTGGCAGCCATTTTTTTAATATGGTGGCAATAGCTCCTGTCATAACTGTGTGTACGTTAAATATTTATAACTACATACTTTTCTTAACATTTGTATTGAAATTCCGCTTACTTCGATCTTATTCCGTCACTGGCATGTATGGTTATTTAGTTCAGTTGCCGAGGATAAACGAATGCTCACGAGTATTTCCGAACAGCATAAATGTTAACGCGACATAAACTCTCGTTGAAATACTGACAGCAGGGTAGTGAACGCTGAGCAAGCAACAGCTGTGAGTTGTATGAGAAAGAAAATAAATTATACAGGAAGAAGAAAATGTGTGTAGCCTACAACCTATTTTATACAAATATAAAATTACGATTTTTACACACTGGAACATCCTTAAGAGACGATGCGGACAGACGTTAATAGTGGGTGACTTGAAGTGATACTTAATTCAGTAGATTACCAATAAATGTTTGTTATAATCAAAACGAATACCTCCATCTTTACGAATCTCTTTGCAATTAAGTTATTATAGTTTATGCCCTTAAATAGTGTAAGGTTTTTTTTCTTATAAGGTTATGACAAATCCTCTATCTATTTACCTTACAGTTAATTTGAGGGCTAATTTAAAAGCAAGAGAAAATACAGCCGTTGTCTGAGAACACAGTTTGTACCTCAGTGGAGTTAAACATGCCCGATTCCCAGAGAGCAATAACACGAGGTTTCTTTTTATTATAATTTTAATTGACCTTTTACGTTTATCATTTCCTACTCAGTGGTAATGCTCGGAGGGAACCATACCGGGCAAAAATAGATTACCATAAGAAGCAAAGTGTGTTGAGATGTTTATCATGCGTTAACGAGTGATGATGGTGTGACCATTCAAAATATGTGGATTCACGACCTGGTTTACCGCGTTAGCGACCGACTATTAAATTCTCGATATGGCTGTTGAAGTCGCTATTGGCTTCTCAGTTCGCACCATAACGTTTCACGGCGGGTATGTGTGGGTTTAATTTATTGGTAGCTCAATGCGATACGAGAAACATATAGGCACTCCAGTTCTAAATATTTGTATAGGCTTGTTCATGGCTAGTGTTGTGCATGAGTAATTAATAAATTATGGATGTCATCGTTTACCGGGCGTCTTCTTCTACAGTTGGGAAACCTCGTCAGTTGAAAGACGTCGCC
>PNEQ01122651.1:0-18262 GCA_003012365.1 Medauroidea extradentata | reverse complement strand
CTATACAAGGGTAGATCGTACCAATTCAGGGTGTTGCCATTTGGCTTACCAAATAGTGTAGGAGAATTTTGCAGGGCGATGGATGTTTCTCTAGGGCCAGAGCTAGAATCAAGGGTTCGAACATATGTAGATGACGTACTAATTGCCACTGAGAGTTTCAGTGAACACTTGGAAATTTTGGAACAACTATTGTGTAGACAGAGAGAGGTGAATGTGACTCTGAAACTGTCAAAATCCATGTTTCTTAGGAAGGAAGTGATCTTTTTGGGGTTTAGGTTAAGTGCAGAGGGCATTAGGCCTGACCCAGAGAAGGTTAGGGTGATCAGAGATTTTCCTCGTCCCAAGAATGTGAAGGAGTTGAGAGGGTTCTTAGGGTTGTGCAATTTTTACAGGCGGTTTGCGGAGAAATTTTTGGATGTAGTGGCCCCACTGCTAGAGCTTTTGAAAAAGGACTGTGTGTGGAATTGGACCAGTGGGTGTGAGAGCAGTTTCAGTAGGGCGAAAGATCTGTTTGTTGAGAATTGTGTTGTCAGTCACCCTGATTTCACTAAGGTATTCTACCTGAATACAGATGCATCAGGCTATGGCCTAGGGGCTAAATGTTTCAAGAGAAATGAGGAAGGGGAAGAGCAATTAGTAGCAATGTTGAGCAGGAGCTTGAAGGCAGCAGAAAAACCCTACACTGTAACTGAAAGGGAGTGTCTAGCTGTGGTGTGGAGCCTAGAAAAGCTGAGAAATTTGGTGTTAGGCAGCAAGGTCATTATTTTGTCTGACCACCATTCATTGACATTCTTGCAGTCCTGCAAGTTGATGGGGAGCAGATTAACTAGATGGTGCTTGGCTTTGCAGGAATATAATTTAGAGATTGTTTACATTTCAGGAAGGGAGAACAAAGATGCAGATCTGCTTAGTAGAACTATAGTTGAGGAGGGGGAATTGGTGATGGAGGAGAAGCCTAGGGTAGGGCCTCTTATGGCAAAAATTACTGCAGAGAGGGATGATGACTTGTACAAGAAATTCGCTAAGCTAGGGGAGGCCCAGAGAGATGATGAGGTTTGGGGTATGATTATCAAGGTGTTGGAGGAGGACGATAAAGACCTAAGCAACCCTAAGGTGCAGAGGTTATTGTTGTGGTATTGTATCAATGGGAGAGTTCTATATAGGAAAGATAACTCAGGGAAGTGGAAACTGTGTGTACCGAAATGTTGGGTTAGCCAGCTGGTGTGGAATCTCCACCGATCGACAGGGCATTTCGGGGACAAAAAGGTGTTCTGGCTTGCCAGCAATAGTTATTATTGGATAAACATGGAAAAATCAATCAGGAAGATCATCAGTAGTTGTGATATATGTCAGAAATTAAAGTTTCCTAATCGTAGCTGGGAGGGAAAATGGCAGCCTGTTGTTCCATCAGGACCTGATGACCTTTTAGCAGTGGACTTGTATGGCCCCTTACCAAAGTCCAGAGGAGGAGTGCAGTATATCTTTGTGGTATTGAATGTTTTCTCTAAATTAGTGTTTTGTTACCCTTTAAAGAAAGCCACAGCGGCTGCCTGTGTTCACAAGTTACTTAGCCATTACTTTGAAAAGGTTGGAGTACCTAAGAGAATTTTGAGTGACCATGGCACTCAATTCATGGCGGATGTCTGGAGATGGGAGCTGGCTTGGAAGGGAGTAAATGTAATCTACAGTTCAGTGCGACATCCTCAGGGTAATCCTTGTGAGCGGATGATGAGAGAGATAGGGAGGCTGCTGCGGACCTATTGCAGTAACAAACATAGTAAGTGGGCTGAGGCTATGCCGTTAATTAATCAATTCCTTAATGAACACGTCCATAGTAGCACGGGTTATTCACCAAATGAACTTGCGAGCGGGAAAATTCTGAGGGATAGCTTAGCGCTTAAGTTCAACTTTCCAGAGGAAGTAAAGAACCAGTCAGTGGACAGAGTCGAAGAGGTTAGGCTTAAGCTAAAGCATGCTGCCTTGAGGAGAAGGGCACAGCAGAAGAAGTGTTTTAACGATTTTAGGTTAGGGGACCTAGTACTCCTCAGAGTCTGCGGGAAAAGTGATTTCCTATTGAAGGAAACAAAGAAGTTGGGATTACTCTATGAAGGGCCATTCAGATTACTCAGGGAAGTTGGGAAGAATGCTTGGGAGTTGGGGCACCTAACAGTTGTTGGAGGTGTTCGTGGAGTTTTCAACCAGTACCTACTAAAACCGTATATAAGTCAGTAACAGTGTTAAAGTTACTTTTGTTTGCCATTCTCAGATGTGGGTTACTTCAGTCTGGTATATATTTGTCTGTGTTTGCTAGTGGAGAACCCAGTGACTTTCAATTAATGTTTGGATGCTGGCACAGTACCGACATTTTGATGATTTGTTTTTGCATTGGAGACAGGAAATTAGTACCTGCTCACACATTCCAATATACACGTAGGGATTTTATCTCTGTTTTATGTGTACCATTGTCAGTATTGTATTTGTTCTCGTGTTATATTGGGTTAAAATGATTTATCTTGTAGGATGTTTTTGTGGATGTTAGTATTTAGCAAAAAAAATATATACTGTAATCAATTGACTGAAAACTGTGACACACATGAACTCTGGCATTGTGTAAATTTAACATTGGTGGATATTTGTTGTAATACCTAGTGTTTTTTTTTTGTTTCATGTGTAAAATTATTTAGTCTAAGGAAGAGAGGTGATATACCTAAGTAGCACCAAGCTTATCTAAGATTTTTTTGTTTGTTTGTGGTTGGTTGTGCATCTATGTCAAATAAACTCAATATAAGAATTTATGGTGGCATCTGCTGACACGTTTACTATTGGTGATACACAAAAGGGTAACCATTTGTAACTTGTTTAGGTATTTAACCTATGTGTTGCTATAAGGGAGTGTGACTATTGCAAATTTTTTGGGGTTAACCAGCCTAACCTTGCAAGTGTTGAGTTAAACCTCGTAAATTTTATTACTGTAATTGATTGAAATTGTACATAAGGTTAACTGGGGGGTTGTGAAATGGTTGTGTTCCTGACCTTTACTTGAAGTTTCTTTTTTCTTTATTTTATATCATGTTATAAACATTGTCAATGGGTTAAGGGGCTGCAGTGTACAAGTTGAAAGTAACAGTATTCATACACTAAGAGTGTGGAACTATTTTCATGTATTTCTAAAAATGCTTTATAGCTTATTCTGTCAGTTACAATTAGTTTTCTTATTTAACTTTTGTCCTTGGAATGGGTTTTCAGCCGACAATATTTCTATATGTAACGTTTTTTGCTTTGGAAATAAGTAGAAGATTTTGGAGTGCGGCGGAAGGATCTGTAAAAGATCGTTGGCGAGGGGATGCGCGGGCCTGGCTGTGGTCTATTTCCTTGGAGGTTGTGAAGGTGGAAGGTTGTGGACGCAGGGCGCATCCCGCGCGGTGGGAAGATGTTTGCCGACCACGTGGCATGTAAAATGTGGAAATAAGTTTTTGTGGGCACATTATTTTTCAGTGAAAGAAAATAAGTTTGTTTTATTTTCGGGGTTGCGGGAGACTTTGGTTTTGAAAGCCTAAAATACCGGGAATGAGTTACTACAGCCCGAACCTCGTAAAGTTTCGCCAGCGATCTTGAAGTGCGGCAATTGCAATGTACATTACTTGTATGTAACTTTGTTTTCGTCTGAACAAAATAATTACAAGTTGCAACAAACTAACAGTGTCGGTGCTTTTCTTTATTTGTGTAAAGCTCGTGCCAGCCAGTAGGCCTAATGTAAACTTCGCACTTGTGTTGTAAACGATCCAGCATAATATACTGTGAGTAGGAACTTAAATTTGGAGCCGAATAAGTGACCCGCCACACAATGTTTACAAAAAATACATTGCCTTTAAAGACCATGCTAACACCAACCAAATACATTAATGCTTGCTTTAGTTAACAGGGGAACAATCAAAGAGGATCTAAAATTAAGTTCTCTATGTAAGCTGTGCAAATTAACTAACACATTCTCCAACTTATGTGCATAACAGAATTTTTTTTTTTCAATGTAAGGAATATGAAACCTACTGATCATTGTAAATACATCTCTAAAAATTTGCTACTCAAGTAGTATGGAATTTCTAGCATTTAGTCACAATTTTTACTAACACCATTGGCTAAAACATGGTGATAGATGTCTAGCATAGGATATTAACAAGCAGGCTGTACGCTATACAACCTACTTTATTTTGATGATTATTTGTTTTAATATTTGACATTATTGCAAGCAATTGTAAAAGTTCATATGAAATTTATTGGCCCTACTAGGCCTAAATGTAGTAATGTAGTGGTCTGTGTAAATCATAGTACATTTAAAGAATCCCTAGCATATATTCAGAGGACTTAACTCAAGTTCAAATACTGGCTCTACAGGGAAAATAACAATATAATAATTAACATAAATATAATTATGACTGTGCCCCTTAAAGCATACTCAACTTGGCAGCTACTAAACACATAGTAGTATCTCAGGTTATGTTTGTTTTCAGCTACACTTACCTCGTAAAAGAGAGCAGGAAATGCTGAAAAGACTGAAGGCACTTTATTTGCTCTTATCCTAATACAATTCACCGACGTATAGTCAATTTCTTCATCTCGAAAGTAACATAGCACACAACAGGACATGTCAAAATTCTCGCCGAAGTTTTCTAACCCAAGTCTGACGTCATTCTTCGTCCTTTGAAAATCTGAACAATAAAGTACGCATATATTAGAGGTATAGTACTAAACCGCTATTTAATACCATAAACAAACAAAACAGCAAGTATATTTACCGTTGGAGAGTCACGACCCACTTCTCATTTTCAGATGATTTAGTGCAACTGTAGGAGTTATAACTAACAACCATCGCGTGTTACGAAATTTAAATACAAATGATACACTTGGCATTAAACATCGCTAACAACACATTGCACCAACTATTTATACGAAATTTATCATTTATAACAAATCCAAACATCGGATCCAAGCCTTTTCTTGCCAACCCCATGATGGCGGCCCAGCAGCATCAAGTTTGTGATGTCATGCCAGCTCCTCCCCTTCTTACCTCCATGCCAAGCTAGCACGTCTCGAGCCATGACAGCGTTGCCAAGCTAGCGCGTCACGAGCCGGACAGTGTTGCCAAACTAGTGCATCATGAGTCACTGCAGTGTTGCCACTACATCGACATTCCATTGTTGCTACTTCTTCACACAATAGTTTTTTTTTGTGTAAGCCTGCAACCAATCAGAATTTGCAAAAGGCACTTTCAAGTCTATTTGGCTTCCACGTGTAAGTGCTGACAGTATATGGTTTCTTCCAAGTACTATAACACTGTTCTTTCTGACCATCGCCATTGCCTCACTCAGGCAAATTTACTAGTTAAATGTGTTTTAAAGCTTAAACATTGTTAAAATGCTCTGCTTGGACAATGTGTTTTTATTTGTTCACATGCATGAGATGTTTTAAAAATTTTTGTGCAGTGCAATAGTTTTTACTAATGTTCACTGATTATTACCGTTTTACCCATGTACCACCTGCCCCCATGTAAGACCCGCACCCCATATTGTCAACATACTCTCTTGGAAAAAAAAATATTTTTTCACTATTTTGTTTAAATTTAACTTATTCTTGCGTAAAACACGTAATGAAATTATACTCGAAAAGTATACACCCGCACCCCTTATTGTTAATATGCTCAAATGAAAACATAATTTTTTTCACAATTTTGTTTGAATTTAATTTACTTTTGCATGAAAACGTAATGCATAGCACCACGCGCAGCATGTTGGAACAAAGATGGCAATGGCTGGCTGCGCGTAACACGGGTGAACGATCCAAGTCAACGTATGCTGCACTCTGTTGCTACAAGCATTAACTGAAGAACGCGCTCAGCCGCATGTACTGTGGCACATTCTGATGGAGCTACGAAACACTATCTCGGCCTCCACGCTATACTGTGGCACATTCTGAGGGTGCCACGAAACACTATCTCGGCCTTCGCGCTGCTCGTACGCGCGTAGATGCTTGTTCATCGATCCAAACAAGTCAAATAATGCATTGTCAATCAGAATCGTTGTACTACTAATGCAAACGTTTTTAGAATAAAACAATTCACTAAATGGTGAGGTGCTGGCTTGGCGCATCTCAGCACAGGCCGGCGCTGCCATGGAGCCACGAGCTGTATGCACAGTACGTCGGTACAGGGCGTGGGTGACGACACGCCGGTGTTGTGTATTTACATCTAATAAGCTACAATCTAATATTATATTGTATATACTTATATTTCCTTTGTAATAAATACATTCCAGCAGTCTGTAATGTTTGGTAAATCCCATTTTTCGACACCTCATTTTTCATCCAAAACCTTGATTTACGTGTATGACCTGCACCCCAACTTTTCAATTTGGTTTTTTGGAAAAAAGGTGCGGGTGGTACATGGGTAAATATGTTATTTACTAAATATGTTAACTATATTCATAACTGTAAAATTTTTTTTAATATTTCAATGGCCCGTTAAGTTTCAATTGCATAATGAAAACACTGACATTAAACCACCATTTTTCTAATTTGAAACTACTGCTCTTGGCATGTTCAAAACACAGAAAATTTCCAGGCCCTATCAATTACAAACAAGAGTTGTAGGGTTGGCTTATTTAAGCTGCACCTACTGTACACTAGCCGAGAGGGTCATATCAACATGTATCACAAAGCAATCATTAAACACAAGTCATGTGGAACACAAGTCATGTGGAAAGCCCTAACTGCATTATTTAAAATGGGAAATAGGGAAAAGGGAGGTGTGCCTGGGAGTTACACAGGCAAATACAATATAAAATGCATACAGTGAAACCTCTATCCATTGAACCAACATGAATTCAAAGAATGCATCCAAAGAACATTTTCTGCAATTCTAGTTTTTATTTACCTAGACATTCACGTTACATATTAAAATTTTTTGTCAATCCCCTGAGAAACTACAAGGAGAGGGTCCACTGTATTCTGCAAGGAGATTTTATGATTATAACAACCACATTTTATCTGAAGATATTTATTAACAGAAAATTATTTCTTTGTGCAGTATACTCAGACATTTGGGTAACTTACACACAGCAAAGTATTTGAATAAAAATAAGTTTTGCACCAGATTTTAATTTATTAAATTTCATGAACTGGTTGGTGGGCATCAACTAATTGCAAACACATCTTCAACAAATTAATATGATGGATTTAATTTAAAAACTAACCCAGTGATATGTAAATTTTCAGACGCTAAAAAAATTACCTTAAAATGTCACTTTCTTATATACTTTACAGACCAAACTGTTCTATTTTTAACTACCATTATTAACACATTTATTTGGGTACATGAAATAAAGTACACTGTACAATCAATAAAAAAATACTAGCAAATGTAGGTACGGGTAAACGCCACTGCGATTAAACATAATGGCAGCAACGGTTTCAATATTTATAATTCATAAAATTACACATACAAGTGATCAAATAAATAACAATTGGCATGAAATCAAACTATGTTAAATTTAACTTCTACTGGTTACGATTCACACATTGTCATGCCTGTACAAAATTTTCTCTAGGTAGCAATCAAATACGACATCCACTGCACTAACTTCCCACACTTTACAATTTTATGTAATTCCCTTCATCACGTGCTATGATACAGACCAGCGTCTCTGTAGCAATCACTGCCACTTTGATAAACTGCTAGGACAAGGATAACTCGACAAGAAAGCAGGAAGAAGTACAAAATGAATGGCTGTAGAAATGAACACTATGTACATCTGCCGGACAAGCCACTGCCCCACGCACATATACGCTCCGTATGTCGTGAGTTAAGGTCCAGTCTTCAAGGAACCGCCACCTTCACTTCCGGATTCCATTGGAAAGCAATTACAACATGGTGTTTTACATCCAACCAAATATTTAATGTACTAGGACTAATCATTTCAATCTTCAATATAACTGTAAAAACATTGAAAATGGTACAGGTAATGAGATTAACACCTTGATTCAAGTAGTACTAAATACAAACAAAGTATTATTGACAAAAAAACTTTGAATGTATAATGCAACTTTTATGTACATTTCATTTTTGTTTACTCAAAACAAAACTGTACTTTCACACAATCACAAAAATTTTATAATTCAAAAGCAACATTTGCAGTCAAGATTTAGAACTCACAGAAAATGAACAGACAAAAGAATAGCTATACAACAAAATAACCTATAACAATAGTTACAAACGTGTTTGATGGAAATGTTTCGTTGGTTGCAGCCTCCACTGGAATCCTACTAAGTAAAGTATTGGTATCTGCACTGACTACAGAAGGATGCTGTTAACGTACGTACATAGAATTAACAATTAAGTGTTCGCAAGTTTACAACAATCCACTGCCTATGAAAACGAGTCTTTCAACTGATATACTTATTTCCACTTCAAACAGCACTTTGTACCTAATAATGAGCGGAAACTTTAGTTTCGATCACACGACATGCGTGCGGCCAGGGCAGGCCGGCGGCATGCTTCAAGTTCTCTCCTTGAGGGACGCAACAATGGTAGCACCTAGCGAGCAAAGGCCAACATCAGTTGCTGACCGAGTTTTCCTTGCCCTCCGACACGTGGTTGCTCTCACTAAGGGCGTGGCAGGACGACGACTGTCGGAAGACTTGAGCGTACGGGAACCGCACGTGGCAGGCTTCTTTGTACTCTGAAATTTGAGTTGGGCAAGAACCAAACTCCCCGCTCTTCAGCGATGTCAGGATCTTTGTGCACATCTGTAATCACAACATGAAGAAAATTATTCTACCGCAAAATTGGCTTTCAAATGTAATTTCAGATTGTTTAAATCTGGCTTAATTGTGTTAATGAGTTTTTCAACCTTTGTCCGAGTAATTTAAATTGCAGTTAGAGTCTACTTATAGATGGCGTAGTCCGTGTTATTATTTTTATGTCACACATATTAAGTAATGTTTTATAAATGAAAGGAAGAGGCTGCTAGGCTACCAGTATGTACAAGAATCGACACTGGACATTTATAGATACTTTTATTGACATCACTTTACAGACACAATGAATATAAGTGGTATCAAATACTTTTTAAGAAAAATTCAGTGTGGGCAGTGTCAGCGATTGACCACCGGAGGTGCTGCAGGCATGTGGCAAGTAGCAGACATTGGCAGAGAGAAGTAGTTGTGGGTGGACAGACGAAGAGAGAGAGAGAGAGAGGTGCATTGGCCAAACTTGGCGATTATGGTAGTTTTGGGTGAGCCGCTAGATGGGTACTGCCAGAAAGTATACTAGAGTTGTAAGATGTCAGTGTGCTGTAGAGATACTTGTGGTGGCCCCAGGTGTAAAGGTAATTGTATTGAGGGTTAACAATTGAGTTGCCCTGAAGTAATTAGCTGTACGAATCGTTTGAGAACGAGGATTCTATGTCCTGGATACCCGAGTCAAAATGGCAACACAGAGGACAAGTTATTCTACAATGCGGCAACTAACCGCAGAAAGGATCAACTTAGTGGTCAGTGAGCCTGTGGTTGTCAACTAAGGGCAAAAAACACTGCCCGATTCAACTGCTACAGAGAATGGGTCCGGGTACCGGGGTGTTGACGACAAATGTCATCAGCATGTGACGAAGTGAAGTTTATAAACTGTAACTACGTGCCTCACAGGCCCAGCAAGTCCTACACTAACAGTGCACTACGAAGATGATATCTGAAGTAGACTGCATCGAGTGATGATTGAATGTTGAACATGTTGCAGGCATAGAACACTTTCTAATGATCAATGATTGTGATTGGTGTATTAGAAAAACTTTAATAAGAGTTTTAAGTGTTGCATTGTATTAATGGTTTTAATACCAACTGTTTTTTTTATTTTTTTATTTTAAAGTGGTCCCAAGGCACATACCAATTTCTTAAGCATGGCAGATCTTGGACAAAACAATTTGAAATCTTAATTTTTTTTAAAGTGTAATACTATTTTAGTTCAAACAAAAAAAATTAATTTAGATGTACTAGTTGTGCAAAATAAACACACTTCATGTATAGTAATTACTGCACCACTATTTAATGTTTGACATATCAAGCCTAATTGATAGGAACATTAACTTTCCAGAGAATATAATCTGCAGCTGGAACGTGATGAGGAAAAACAAATGTAATGATAAAAGATGCTAACAACAGTGAATGATATCCAAAAATGTATAGTTCTAAGAAACGTTTCTTAATGCTTTATTCGTTAATAAGTAATATAGTACAGCAAATACAACTAGTAACTTAACAATAAAAATAAAAGTATAAATAATACTCTAAAATAGGAGAATTTACTTTATTTTGTTTCATTCCAATTTCACTTACAGTTACAACCATCTGGGAAAAAAATTCTTCTACCTTATCAAGAGCAATTACAGTATTATTAATTTTTTCGTTCACAAATGCAGTATTTTTATGAAGAACAACAAAAAGTTTCTAAACTGATCAAATATTATTATAGTACAACTCTTTAGTCTACGTGCGAATTATGCAAAACAACGCAGGTTTTCTCTGGTATTGCCATTTTGGGTCAAATGAGGGTTTTTGGTGGGAAAATTAATTTATTGTAACCATTTTTTGTATGAAAATCAATTATAAGGTCAGGAAATGAGCCTTTCATTCTATCGGTGCTCTATAATCACTTCATATCACTCCCCATCAGCGCTAATAACCTTGGTGCACTGACCAAAATCTTTACTACGCACAACTTTTAAGGTTATCTATCAACACAGAAGTTAATTTAGTGGCTGTGCACTGCAAATCAACTGTACAATTAATACAGCAATACATTTACTGCATTGACAAATATCTACACAAACATATCCAGTAGTGGTTAAGAACATTACAGAAAAATGAATGTGTGTAGGCTGGAAAATTGTGTAAAAATATGTTACTTACCTTCAAGGAAACATTTTGAATATCTTTATCCAATTTAGTTGCTAGCTTAATGGCTTCCTCTTGCTTGAGAGGGTCAAGGTGATACATCATCCGGGCACCTGCAACACACAGCAACTGTTAGGAGCATTGACAAACACAAAAGAGCACTGTACACTATTCCTGTTTCTATGTACAATCATTAGAGACCCAATTTTATGGTGTTATTATTTGATCAATTTCGTTTTAAAAATATGAGATTTCGGTGTTATCGGTTTTATTTTTAGCAAAAGATAAAACCATTGTCATATTAACAAAACTATATTAAACCAGCATTTTATAGCAGCAACATACAACAATACAATAACAGCAGTTCAAGAAATATTTTTTTCTGTGCTTACCTCTACTTATTTACTGAAATGTAAGCATTGCCAAACTTTCAGCATTTTCTGGTTTAAGATTATGCCTACAATCACTAACAACTAATGAGTACTTTGAAAAAGAACGTTCACAATCAACATTAGATGTAGGGAACCAGATTGCCTTCAATCCTGCTTGGGAAAAGTCACAAACACCTTTCAAGAGATACAAAATTTTGGCAACATTAACACATTTGCTCGCTGGGTTTGAAAGCTCCTCTTCAATTATTTTCTTGAACACTTGATACCCTTGCACAAACACATCAGTGGGAAGTTGAGACATCTTAGGCAGCTTCTGGATGTGCTTACTAAAGTCTGAAGTGTGTATATTCATCCTACTTACGTTTCGTGGATTCAAGAGTGCATCAATTCCTTCAAATGTTTTCCTTGAAGGGTCATTTTGAACAAGTTCAGACAGTTTGGTTTCACATTTCTTTGCTGTCAGCTGTAGATGCAGTTTTACCTTCGCTTGCACAACCGTGGATAAATGACTTAGCCTGTCATTTACAGAAGATGAGAAAACACCTTTGCTCAGGAGATCAAACTTATTTTGAAGGTTCTTAATTTTGGATGCTAGCATACGAGCCGTAGGGTAGGATGAGCCGTCAAGGTAGACAATCAGTTCTGTCAGATGTATACAGTTTTCAGCCACAAACATCCCCTGAATTTTAACAATACTAGCTACATCATTTGCAGACATTTTATTTAGTAATTTTATTCCACTATTGTGCTCACTGAACTGTTCAAAGAATTCAACAATGTCTTGAAAATGTTCATTCAAATACACAGCAGCTTCGAACCATGTATTCCACCTGGTTACAATAGGTTGTGGAAACAACTTTTTCTTTGTAGGATCAGCAGGATATTTTGTTTTGAGAAATTCCAGATACTGATGCTTTCTCTTTCTGGTGTTTAAGAAAGCATTTTTAACCTTTACTACAGTCGTGTTGAGCTCTTCAAGATGTGTTTGCCACACAACACCTACCAAATGAACCTTGTGAGGCCAGCACTGCACATGTAGGAAATTGTAACCAAACAATCCTTCAAGAGTCTTAGCACATTTCGTCATGTATCTGGCCGAGTCAGATACAAATGCTGATACAAGAGCATAGTCAACTTCGTACTTTTGAAGTGTGTCAACAATAGCACGAGCACATGAAGATGAATCAGCACAGTCTAATACAACAGATGCTGCAAGGAAAACATTCTGTGTTGATGGTTCCAGTGTTTTGAAGATAATATTGAAAACACAACATCCACCCCTGTCAGTAGTTTCGTCACTTAAAACTGCAGCTGGTTTGTTGCTGATTGCTGCTTTAATATCTTGCTGTTTTTGTTCTACAACTATGGGTATATACTTTATGCGAAACCACTCGGCTGTAGGTATGTCACCACCACCTTTTACATATTCACTGAACCATTCACGAAGTTTGGGATGGTTCAATTTCTCAATTGGAATATTAGCTGAAATAAATGCTTCTGTAGTTTTCACCAAAAACTCTTCTTTGTCATTCTTAAATTTCTTCCCTACCTCCAATGATTCTGCTATCGATATCTGTCGTTTTGCACTTGAATTCAGACTCACTTTTGCTTTCTTGTGTTTCTCACTTGCTACGTGTTTCACAAGTGTATCACGGCACTCATGTTCTAGTCTACAATTACAGTATCTACACATCAAATTACCGTCACACAAATAAAACCAGTCATTTTTAAATTCTATTGTACAAACACTAGGTGACACTTTCGGCTTCGGCATTCCAGCTAAGCTAAATTCTTTCGTTATTTCACAAAACTGCCTTCGTGGTGTTATAAAATAAAATAAATAACTTTTGTATTTAATTTTTCTTTTCATAGATTAACGTACTTACAAAATGTGTAAAAACTATGGCTAGATTTATTTTTTCTTTTCATAGATTAACGTGTTTGCAAAATGTGTGAAAACTATGGCTAGAATACTGTTTCTGCGTCACACAGTGTTTTGCACCATCTATATTGGAACACGTTCCGAGATTTTTTCCACCTAATCTCTGTTTCACGTCTTTACATTGTATTAACATCAATGGAGTGATAGAACAAAGCAGAGATGACGTAAATATAACCTGTATTTCATTTTGTGTATCACTTCGCATGTTCATTATTTCATATGTGCATGTCTAATTGTTTAATTAGTTAACTAAATAAGGCGGACATTTTAATAGTACATTATCATGTTCAGTATATGTAGCAGTAATCTAGCAATGCACTGGTGGTCTGGAATGGCATTTTGAGTGAAATATGTATATACTAAAAATTTTTTCGTTAAAGGAATAACCTTTGTCTATAGTTTTTATAGAGTAAATATAGACAGTGCGAGTTAATCAGTATTCGTTCGTTACAGTATCGCCAACTTGATTCCAACCAAAATGATGCTGATGAAACCAGATGTTTATATGAAATAATATCTACCAAATGTTGATTATTTTTGTGTTTCGCCACGTTTTAACGTGTTTTTCGGTGTTATTTAGTTTTATTGCGATTCACAATATAATTGGGTCTCTAAGTCAATCAATGATTGGTAAAATAATTACAAGGATACTATGTAGCAACACTTTCAGAGGGACGTCTGCTGTCAACTGGAATCAAAATAAAATTCCATGTAACATTTAAAAATCAACTAAAGTATAAGTATAACTAGACTTTTTTATTTTTTTTATTTTTAATACTTCTCTCTATGCTGATGAGGCCAGTTAAAAATTTCTCGTATATTACCCGTACTTTTCTCAGAATTCCCACAAAAAAATCTTATAACAACTTGCCAAATACCTATTTCTCGTGTGTGCTGCAAGCAAAAATACTAATTTAAGTGCTGCACAGTAGAAGAAATATTCTTGAGCACTGTGTTACATGGCTAAAAAATGACACGAGGTGGAAACAGGTCAAAATACACTGACGATAGCACGCCATAAGCGAAAGAGGTCATTGAACTGTGTCAGCTGTAGTGCGCGCAGCCAGTACTTGTGCGCCTTTCTTTAGTAGTTTAGTGTTGGTTCTGAAAGTAAGTCAGCATCTTTAGTAACGCTGTTGTTATTTATTTCTTTCAGGCATTCTTTTGAGTTGTCCACACAACCTAATAAGCCCAAATTTCAATCCCCACCCTCAAAATATATATGTCAATGACAAAAATTGTAAAACTTTTATCACATATAATTTTTGCTATACATATTTCCACCAAAACAATACTGTAATTGCATGTAAACAACAATTACGTAAATAAAAAATAAAGTGAAAACATACAGCGGCTGCAAGCCTAACATATAGCGCACAATACAAAGTATCACTACCAGTGTTTACATTTTCAGTGGGAAAATGTGTTTTGTGTTGTTTTAATTTTCATACTAATTTAACCAGCAGACATTTTCACCCAAAATGAAGTATTCATCGGTGTAGATACATTTATAATAAGAACGAAAACATAACTGAATTTTGCAACTTTCTTTTGAATAAATAATTACAAATTTCTCATTTCATTAAAGCCCTTTAAAATGTAACAAATACATTACAATATGATTGCAAAATTTTACTTGCATCAAATTTGATGATTTAAGAATGCCTCGTTACGTTGTAAAGCTACGAAGTTCGAGACCTTTAGTAAGTTGTTAGAGTGAAGACTTTTTTGTGTCCAAAACGTAAATCGATGGAGCCAATTGCATGAATGAGTACAAAGGATGAATTTGATCACTGAACGAGCGTCACATCACATGATCGAAAAAACAAAAATCCATTCTTCTCCTATTTGTTTTGCAGTTTTCTTGTAAGCACCCCGGGGTGCGACAGTACTGTCATCTATTGGGAGATTTTGCAAAACCCCGCCTATCCGTAAAATATCGGCCAATCACGGGTGCCCTGAGCTAGTCAAGCCTCACAGACTGGTTGGTGCCATTGCAAGGTTGGGCATGGAGTGTACCTTACTGTGCGTATGTATTTAGAGGTGTTCATGAAAATTCACGAGGATAGGGTAGGTCAGCCAATATTTCAAGTTTAGAGTGTTAGAAATTTAACCCAAGTGACATTTACTTGTGTTCGAAATTTCAACTGACAGCCTCTCTGTCAACTTCTAACTTACTCTGGTTTCACAATTATTTAAAATAACAGAACAGTAAGCATAGAACACAGGTTGTACGCACCAGAACTAAACTTATGTTTTCATACCTACTGGTTCACAACTGCTCAAAACTGGTTGAGCTCGTAGAGTTACTTAAATAATAAAGGATGCATAGGACATTAAGGGTTATTCTCAGATAAATGGAAAATGTGTTACCTTTGGCAATATGCCGTTATTTGAAGGAGATTACTAACTATATTTTGGTTTTACATAATATCTTTAAGTTTTGTTACTAATTTAAGCAAATATTTTCACTAAGAAATTGAAATTAAACGTAATTTTGTCAAGGAAAGCAGAACATAATATCATTCCCCTAGCTGTCCCTAACCACACTTTCAAGGCCCAAGCACAATTGCAAAGATCATGCTGTCTGACTGAGTTGTCTGACCATTTTCCAGTGGCAGCAAGGCACAATTGACGTGGCTGACACAGATAATACAAACGCTACAGGATAGAGTTCAGCACAGTAGATTGTACATTTTTATTTTTCTAACATAATTATTTTGGTCTGTCTAATAAATGTGTTTTGGTCACTTCAACACAGTTTCATTGAAGGAATTAGGATAAAGAATGTTAGTTCTTTTTTTCTTAATTAGTTTTTTAGTGACTGGTAACTTTTTTCCAACTTAATAATGATTGGATTTCCATTGTAAATGTGAGTGTTTTATGTATTATAAGACCTTAAACTGAAACTGTGAATGTTGTCTCCAGCAGTCGGCACCATTACCCTTACATTTTAAAAATACAGTAGTTACATAACATCCAACCAGATAGTTCTTATGTCAATTAGAAGTTATAATCACAATGTCAATCTGTGTGTTTGTTACTCTATGGTATATTATTGAACAGCTATATTGAATTGTTGTCTTATTTGGAATGAATTTGTAATTTACAAGAAAATATTTTTATTAGTGATCATTACCCTGTGTACAATTTTAAAGGACGTTATGTAAGTACAAATTGTGAACACTTTTCAATGTTTGTATACCGAAATAGTTATAACATCCTTGTTTTAAATAAGGAATATTTAACAATAACAGATTCTTTCCTAGCTCAGTAAACGTAATGTTTCATCATTCCCCTGGAAAGTTTTGCACCGGGTAACGATGATTAACCCAGGGGAATGATTCATAAGTTTAAACTGTCCCATGTATGGTACAGAAGTTGGATTTAAACTTCAGTAGTACTGTACATTAATAATGTGCAACTTACTACACATAAAAGACTAATGTTTTGAAACTTTGTTTACAGTAAAAATGGTCAAAGTTAAGAAGAAGTTGTCAAATGACTGTAAATTATTAAAGAAAAGAGAAGCTGAAAGAGAACGTTATGCAAAAATAAAAAAATGATCCTTTGCTTATCAGAAGCAGAAAATCAAAGAGGCTAAAGTACTCAAAGAAGAAAGTAAAGGGGCTTGTAAAATCAATATCAGAAATTAAACATAGTGATAAGAGGATGAAACGTCAGAAATGGAAGGTTAATTCACAAAATTACAGATGTAGGTTGAAAAATGCACAGAAATCCCAACAGCATTTTTCTGACAGTTCACATTTTGACCTAAGCAGGAAAGCTCATGAGGAAACTAGTTACCCTGAAACAAATCCAAATGATAAGCAAGAATCAAAATGTACCAATGAGAGAAGGAAACTGTCTGGTAGAAAGAAAATAAGAAGAAAAAAACAGAAAATAAAATTGATAGGTTGAAGAAAAAAGTTGAGAAGTACAAGAAACGCAATCAGCGATTATTAAAAAAGAACAAAACGAGTCCTGAAGAAATGATACCAAAACCTAAGGCACGTTATTGTTTAAAAGAATCTTGGAAGCTTTCTACAGTCATCGCAAATAAACTAATATTTGGTGAAATTGTATCCACTCAACTGAGTTCTAACTATGTAGAGCTGAAGTCTGATAGAGGCAAAACAAGTATACCAAAAAATTTCGTCTGGTAAAATAATTAAGAAATACAGATTGCTAAATGCAAGCAAAAAGTTGTTGATGTCTAAGAGACTCGCAGCTAACAATAATCAGGTAGGAGATCCACTAATCTCTGAATGTAAAACAAGACAGGATGCTTTGAAGTATTGTGCTAGTGAAAGTGTCAAAAAGTTTCGTGTATGATGATAACGATTGCTTCATGAACCCTGGGAAAAAAACCTCGTTATAAAGGGAAAATGCAAGAAACAAAAAGATATATTCGTGTGATAATCTCAAGAATTTGCATTTGCACAAAAATATGTAAGTAGTCACAAATTCTACGTTACTCAACAAATTGCGTCCTTTTTGGATTATGTCAAGGAAGGTACCCGAAAGAAACACTTGTTTGTGCTGCAAAATACGAAAACATATCCCTTCTAGTTCATTGTTTGTACTCATTAACCTCTTAACTTAACAATTATTATGTAAAATATTTTCCAAAAATTTCCAATTTTTTTATTTCAAAATTGGAAACATTATACTAACTAATAGAAGTTAGAAATACATACAATTTTTGAAATCATTCACTTATTAAGGTAATTATCGGTTATTTAAAAAAAGAAATTTTAAAAACCATGAGTATACTCTGGGAAATAGTACATTGTAGTGGTACTTAGCCACCCTTCGATTATTTACTATTGCTTTGCCACGGCTAGTTATCTCAGTCAGTAGTCGCAGGAGTTCCTAACTCAACCACGTGGGCACGAGAAGAAATCAGAAATAAGATACGGACCAAATAAGCGATTCGCAATGCACAGCTCAGGATGCTTATTCACAATAATAAACAAATCTTGCAATT
>PNEQ01122650.1:0-18254 GCA_003012365.1 Medauroidea extradentata | reverse complement strand
GAATTTTGCCCCACTTTGTTCCAGTGCCTTATGTGCACGTCTGCAGTTCTGCTTCATAGATATTGGCAGCGTGCCTTTGAACTGTGACGTTTCTCATTTGACTGTACCAATCACAATAAGGTTACTGTAACACCACACGTCTGTGATTTGCGTGTAAAACCCCACGAAACACGAATGTCAAAACATCCAATCTCTGACCTTGAAGCAAGTCTGCAGACGTGCACACAAGTCACTGATACAAAGTGAGGCAAATTTCTTTTCGCGAAAAGTTCATGTCTCTACTTATTTGTCGTCTATAATAAACATATACCTTAACGTGCCCCATACTACTGTATCATCGAGCAGCTAATGAACAGCTGTTGTCTGTTTGAGAACGCAGATATTCTTGGAGGCTAGCCACCAGGTTAGTGAATACGCAAATTTTCCCTGTCTCTAGTTAAACGGTAAAGTGACCAATCTCCTGTAAAGGGCTTACTAATGAATGCTCGTGCCCAATAAACGTTCAGATTGCACTTGGATATATACATGTCAGTGACGTTTAGCCTACCACCAAATAATAATGCGAATTTGGCATGTCTGTACTCATGAGACAGGATAAACACGGTTTATGTTAAGCATGTCGACGACTTAAGAGTGTGTGGTAGATAATTAAACGCTAAAAATATCAATTGAATTCTACGCTTTTTACGAAGTCTATATGGATAAAACACTCTATGACAATCCTAGATAATGGTATTGGCCAACTTTATGAATAAATATTTATCCGGAATTACTAATTCTTTACGCGTGATCTCTTGCGCCGCAGTTAAATGCACGAGGTTCCGGCGTCAAAGATTGTGTCTCAGAAGTTCGTAACACTGGAAACAATTTTGTTTAAAACGTTAGCTAAAACTGTTGGCTAGGATTGCTATTGTTTGCTTTTCGCAAGTTGGCTTCAAGAAATCTACAGTTACAGATTAATGCTTTTAGCGTTGAATTATGTACCACGCCCTCTTAAAAGACGGTGCCCACGTTAAAAGTGAGGATATTTTTTTTATGTACGTGCTCATTTTATTTCCTTCTTATATATATATATATATATATATATATATATATATATATATATATATATATATATATACACACACACACACACAGTATTGCGAAATTTCACCTAAATATACTTGGGAAACACTTCTAATATATAAAATAACAAGAAACATTATATGAACACGGGCCCGTAAATGCACCGTTTCTGCGCTACTGTTCACAGCACACGAATATGCAACATCGTATAAAGCCTACACGTCTCGTGTTGTCTGTAGTTGCCAATAACAGCGATAATGACGTTCCATATTAACACGATCCATACAGCGCACTATGCATACTACGTCATGTACTTTGTACTGTAGTGCGTAAACGATGCACGATCATACCTGTGCCCATGTAATACCTTTTGTTCCTCTAGATGCGAGAATTGTTCTACAAAATGTTGACTTGTAATTTTGCAACATCCTGTACACGCACTGACCTGTGTTAACAAACACAATGCAAGAATTTCCTCTCATATGGAAAGTGGCGTCTGATGATACACCAAAATAAAACTGTTGGTTAAAAATACCTAATGAGAGGAACTGAAAAAATGTTCATTTTATCGTAAACAGGCAACTGATATACCGGAGAGACATATCTCTCGTTTCCGGCCAGTCTGAAGATTACGTAAGTTGAAACAAAATGTGAACAACGAGGATAGTAACTTGGGATAAACGAAAGTACCTAGAGGAAACTTCCTGCCCGCAAATTCATTCCGCCAAGTATCCCGAGTGCAATAAATGTGTATGTGGCCCCATCAAGCTTAGATTATGTATCACTGAAGCCCTGTATGTCAATCGAAAAAGTATCGGGATACATTTTTGGCCGCTATTAATACAAAACTAAATCACCAATCCGAATTTATTATAGCATTCACTACTTGAGTAGGAGTCGCTTCTCGTAACCAATGAACTATAGAAGTCACCATTCAAAACCAGACGATAAGCTCAATAATGCCACCATAAGTTTATATAGCCTATAAATGATACTGTTGAACAAAATGCGCAGTGAAAAAAGTTGTACTTTTAGTACAAAAAAAATCTTCGGCAACTAGTTTTCAAACTGTTTTTGTAAGATGGCAAAATGTTACTGTAACATTTACAGGAAATTCTTGGAAAAATATGAATATATCTGCATACGTACAAATATATTGTATTGTCTTACAATCAAGGTACATTTTAATACTACAATTTTAGTGAAAAATAAAATTGGAATACAATATACATGAAAACTTTTTATAGTATAAAACATATTTTTAAGATTTGATAGGTGGCTGAAGTTTGTCTCGCTTTGCAGCTTAGCATCGATCAGTTGGCTCCGAAACATTTATTACCCTCTTTCCCACGGGTATTTCATAATTTTAGATCACTTTAATGACCGTCGTCATTCTTGGATGTGTATGTGTGTGAGTGGGTAGGTGTGTGGGTGGGTGTAAAATGACTGTGGGTGTGTATATGCATGTATATGAGTATATATATTTTTCTTATGTATTTAGTTATTAAGACTAATGAAGTTAATTAACTTTTCAAATGTATATACATAAAATTAAATCGAAGACTTAATTAAATTTATTCGTATTTATAACTAAATACATAAGAAATATTACAAAAAGAACATACAATTTAGTATCGTTTAAAATTCGTAGACATTTACGGTGGGTTATCAATTATTGATATCATGATATTTAAATACTGTTTGTATAAACGTTTGGGGAGATTATCCTTGCTCTAAAGTAAGGAAATTTATGTTGTAGAAAAATATGTGCTAAAATGTTTTATCAGTGAGTTATTATTAAAAAGATACTTTACAACGACACGAAGCCCGTTTAAAATTACCTAGACTCAAATCATTGGTTGTATCCAAATATCCTTAATCCATATAAAAGTTTTGCTCATGTTCATACGCATGTACTGTCTAAGCAGCAGCTGTTAAACATTTTGATAAACTCCTGCAATATATTTTTCAGTGCTCCACTCTTCACAGAAGTTGCGTCTTTGCGGTGTTGACTTTCAAACTTGCCGCTCTAAAAGTCCCTTTCAGTAATAACTCCAAGATGAAAACTTCTTGAAGGACTTGCGGGCATGTGTTTCTTGACAGCATACCTTTCCCGCTTTATAATATTCGCAGTATATTTCAATTTATTAAAATGTTAATTAACATTACAAAAAATAATATTTACATGCAACAATACACAAGATGCTATTTCTTGACATCCACATCAGTTCACAATGTAAATTGGAATCTGTGAATACTTCAGTAGATTCTCACTGACTCCTGACGGAAAAGTTTTAAATATTAAGTAACAGGGGAAAAAAAAGGTATTCGGTGAAAATTTCATAATACAGTTTTTGAGTGAATGAGGTAGTCATTCGATATGTGCCTACCTGCGCAGATAAGTGTAATAGACTGCGCACAGGCTTACGATACGTGAGGTTCTCGGTTCGATTCGTCGGTTATGTTGGGTTGAGTTTGAAATTTGTGCTAATCGTAATAATCTCTACAAATTGTCAAGGCGCGTAAGTCACGCAAGTTGCTGGCGTAGCAGAAATGCTGGTTAACGTACAGGAAAAACTAAAGTAAGTTATTAAATTGAAATTAACGGAAGGCGTTGCAGAAAAAACATTAAAAATTAATGAAAATATACGTCAACTATAGGAGACAGACCTGTGTGCGTCCCCACCCTCCTTTTGTTTCCTTCTTTCTCGTGTTCGATTCCCGGTGAGGTCGACGCAAATTTACGCGAGTGGGAATCGTGCCAGTTGACGCTGGACAGCGAGTTTTCTCGGGAATCTCTCATTTTCCCTGCATCTACATCCCGATGCTGCTCTATGCTCCAGCCTCTTACCACTATGTACGGGTAATGAAAACCCGCGCTGACTAAGGGCTTTTTCCCGAGATTTTTTTCAGACTGGTGCCAATAACTCAAATATTTTTTAACCAAAAGTTTTGAAAAAAAATTGAGTCGATGTGCAATGACACGATACACAATACTGTGAACGCGTTTTTTTAAAATAATGTACCATTCTCCAGAAAAAAAATAATTTCCTTTATTTTTTCTTATTTTCACGACGAAAAAACGTGGTACTTTGGGTACTGAAATCTAAAAAACTTGTTCAATATAATTATACAAAAAAAATTCAGCTACAAATTATAACATATAAGTGTAAAAACTGTGCAGCGAAATTTGATATGAGTGTTAGTTAGCAATAAAAAAAAATATTTTCGAAATCACTGCAAAACTCCGTAACAAGGCCTTAAAGGCCTATATACATATGAACGTGTCCACGGATGTGACCGTTGCAGCGTACGTGGGCGTGTCCGAACTTATTGGTTAGATTCGCCCTTGATGTTCACAACTATTATGTCCGAAGTCGGTCCGAAGTTGTAATAAATTAATATTTTTTCCAGCTCCTATGATTTTAAAGCTTCCATTTTTTTTTCCGAGCTTAGTTTCAATGTTTTCAATTATATACCTAGCCACGAATGCCCGCGAAAATAGTTGAAATTTTCTTCCGTCTTAGGACGCAACTTCGAACAAAAGTTAAGATTCAGTGAATACTTGTCTTAGGATCAATCAAGCTCGTCCTAAGACACTGTAACTTCGGACACATATGACGTCAAAGAGTCACGTGCGCCAGTCAGCCCATTCTTGTCCTAGGACACAACTTTGGACATCGCAATTGTGAATAGGCCTTAAGAGGCGCATGTACCAGACATAATTCCCCGCGTCTGATTCACGCAGATATTGGAGCGATACATTTCAACCTACCGCACTCGACGTGACGGTAGTCGTTTCTCTTCCAATCGCAAACTAGCATGTAGTGTTTTTATTTTACTCTTTGTTTATCTCTGAGACTTTAAGTAGTGATCCAACCGTTGCATTTGTGGAAGATATGGTGTGAAGCCCAATGCATGCTCATACACTATCTGAATTAGTGTATATTCACTAACAAATTGAATTAGTGAGATACCACTGTGAAATCCGTGACTATTCGCTGATTCCGATAAAGAGTGCCAACATTCCACAAGTTAAGTAGTGAATGTCCACAGATTTTCCAGTAATTTTTCACTCATACATTAAGTAAAAAATGTTCTTTAAAAACAACTGGAAAAAACTGTGAATTTCCACTGACTAACTTGTGAGATGTTGGCACGATTAAAGGAAATCAGTGAATGTTCACTAATGAAACAATGACTATTTTCACTATTTCTAATTGTTGAAACTACTCCATTCATCAGCGTGAATCAGTTAATATTAACAAATTCAAATTTAGAGTGTAGAGTTGTGGTTTACAAGTCTGGAATGTATTTTTTTAGTTACAGCAGTATAAATAGGTCTAAAGTATTTTTACCACCAATTTTAAGGAGCCCGAAAATTATGTTTATAGTAAACATGCTAATATTTTTAACCGTTAGACGCGTAGTTTCAAGTGTGTCTTCTTTTCGTAGATACAATTATTTAGAATAAGTTCAGTGACTAGGCGTGGCAGGCTACAACCCCATCCATGCGCCAGCTAGATAAGATTCTTAGTTAAGAATAGTTGGACCTGGCACATGAGCTATGATGTAGCGTGATACTGAAAGTGTTTTTTTTTATGTAGAACTATTAAACTTGTTTCAAACGAGTTTGTCTGCGAAAAGAAGGCACACTTCAAAATGTCTCTCTATCGTCTGAAAAATGCCGTCCGCTTGTTGCAAATCTAAGGAACAAGGAAAGCAATCAGGTGGGCCGCGGAGTAGCAAAGATATACGTTTAGAGTACCCCCCCCCCCCAGTGAAAGACAGATTAAAATATTAAATATTAATTCTGCCGATAAGTCATTACCATAGTAAGGTTAATACGGGCAAAACGAGCGCGGACACACACACATCAAAGTAATGTCCAGTTCAAACATCGTTGCCAAACACATAAATAAGTGTATACATATAGCGTCTGAAAACTCCACAACGCTACTGGGACTAGACAAACTGGAACAGCACCAAGAAACCTACACTCCGTTGCACACTAGGAAGACAGCTATCCACTGCTTCCGAAATAATATCTTCCCAACTAAATCCATTGGTTTCACTGACGCCAGGCAAACGTCCAAACCTCACATAAGTGCAGTCCTATTAACATTCTAAAGCTACTCAGCGTTATAGTGCCTGCCCGTACGTGTTATGGCTTGTTAGGGTGACCGTCGGAGTAGTCAAAGCTGGGCACCAAACAATGCAAACACGAGATACGTCTACGATAGAAAATTCTTCGCACTATTACAGGAGTGCGGCTAATTCGGGTGAACACAATACCTCAAGTCCGGCGTACATATTCGCCTCGTTGCTCCGGAGTCTAGCAAGGTTACGTTAAGGTTTATTTTACTACATATTAGAAAGAAAATGCGTTTTCTTATGGGATAGCTTGGCACAGAGAAAATTTCTGCCGCTAGTTTCGCTGCAATCGCTAACGACCAGAATTATACGAAACTGTAGTAAAATTCAATTTACATTGGCTTGGAAGTGATAGAAGTCGTTTGACTAAATCTTAAAGGTAAAATGCACCAGTTTTGCGTTTTAAATCATCAACTTTGTTTAACTTAATACGCAGGAAAGCTCTGTGATTGGCCAGTTTGCCCCCATTACCGATACCAGCGCTCAAGCGGCAGAAATTTTCTCTGTGACCAACGTATAATTAACCCTAGTTACGTCCAGATGAGGGCGTAGTAGCTCTGCCACCAGTACCCAACAATTCCGCCGACACTTCTCCAGAAGCCAAGACATTCAGCTCCCGCGTAGGGCGTCGACGTCTCTCGGAACGCAGACGTACACTCTAAAAAATAGTTTGTAAATTTGCCACAAGTGCGTATAGGAGCGCTAAGAAAGTAGGTATGGTAGAATTGTTTCCCAGACATCCATGGTAGCACTCCTAGACTATTTTATAAAGCAGTCAAATCTATAACTAGACTTGTATTCTAACAACTGTAACAGTTTGCATATTTACAAGGAAGAAGCATGGTGACTGTCCCCTACTGCGTTTAGGTCAATTACTTCCTAAACATTTTAGGAAGATTTTTACAATGTACATTAGGGTCATGTAGTCAC
Source organism: Medauroidea extradentata (assembly GCA_003012365.1). NCBI lineage: Eukaryota > Metazoa > Arthropoda > Insecta > Phasmatodea > Phasmatidae > Medauroidea > Medauroidea extradentata. Next base: position 11,105 of record PNEQ01122650.1, on the reverse strand, counting down.
ATCCAGGTATTCAGTTCAGTATCATGAGAAGCGAGCACTAGCCACCGTCCTGGGTTAGGGCCTTAGCATTTTACTTACGGTAGCATTCAATACATGGGCTTCTTATGGAGTCGTGCACAATGGCGTCGCCAAGCTGAAGTCAAGCAGCATTGACTTTACGTTTCCGATAACCTTAAAACCTAAAGTCAAAGTCAAGAGGGCCGTCCGCAAAGAACCAGCTGATTATGTGTGTTAGAACAAATATATATATATATATATATATATATATATATATATATATATATATATATATATATGAGTATCGTTTTGCTGTCTAATATTGGAATTTCGTAAAATAGTAACAGGTTTGTCTTAAATATACTCGAAAAACTTGGTAAATAGTGTTGAAGAAGTATTCGTAAATAAACTTTAAGTTACGTCAGTAGATTGCGTTGCTATTGTTCTGAAATAAATTATAATTATTGAAATATATCTTAATAATTGGGCTTAGGCTTATTTTTGGAATACTTACGAGATATGCTTTCATTATAAATTTGTAAATATTTATGTAATAATACTTCTGTTTTAAAAAAAATGATTTTCAATCGTTTTTCAACTGTCGTTTTTTTAACATTACGTTTGTATTGTGTATTGACGAAATACATACAGTAATGGAAACTTAAAGTGAAATGTTAAAGTATTCAATTGTGTATAGGCATTTAGTCACTCCTCGGGATCTCGAACAATACAGGCCCGCTCCCAAAACTCGAACATTCGACTGCAGCGCCGCCTCACGTCGTAACGCGAAAACAATCGAACAGGATGGCCAACAGCAGAAAACACCAGCAACGTAACAATAAAATAAACGCAAGACACGTAACCAAACTCAAATAAAACAAACAACGGTGCAGATAAACACTCTAAATCTGAGTTAGTGAATATTCACTGATTCATGCCTAATGATGGAGCAGTTTCAACAAATTAAATTAGTGAGAAACCACTGTGAAGTCTGTGACTATTCACTGATTCTGATGAAGAGTGCCAACATTCCACAAGTTAATTATTGAATATCCACAGATTTTACAGTAATTTTTCACTTATTCAATAAGTGGAAACTCATCTTTGAAAACAACTGGAAAAAACTGAGAACATTCACTGATTTACTTATGAGATGTTGGCACACTTAAAGGAAATCAGTGAATATTCACTAATTAAACAGTGACTATTTTCACTGATTCAGATGGTTGAAACAGCTCCATCCATCAGCGTGAATCAGTGAATATTCACTTATTCAGATTTAGAGTGAATAATTGCGGAAGGAAAGCATAGTAGCGAGCGGCCGCACTGCCACACGCTTCTTAAAAATGTTATTGCCATCTCCTCAAATAAGGTTTTTGACATCGCCATTGCTGCAAAAGTGTCAGCCACAATCGTTAAACGATATGAGAACACCCTATGTTGGACTTTGACACATACTTTTCACATATAAAATAATAGGGTCTCCGCTTAAAATCCCATTGAAAAACACTTTTTACGGAAATACTGCACACTAGTTTGGAACTCTGAGCTTAGAGGCAAAGTTGTACTTCACGCACGTATTGGAGTCATCGCCTTCCCTGTTTCCGTGCCTTAAACAAGAAACAATACCTAAGATTCTTATAACTCTTAAATTACTTCCACTTCACTTACATCATCGTCTTTTTTTTTTCTGTCCATCTGGTGTGAGAAACAATTCTCCAATGTCATTGAATGTCATTTGGCACGTCCAGTATAATTTTTAACAGCAAGCTTGCATGAGTTTTCTCGGCTGTACAAGCCCGGTAATTCATTTGCTCGTCTTCATCTGGGCAGACGTAGTGTCGTTGTTGCACGGTGGGACGACTGGAAACAAACCCGCCGCTTCCATACATCAGGCATGCTAATGTGCCGGGCAAACATGCCAACACGAGGTGCCCCGCGCACTCCGCCAACCCACCCACCCCCTTGTTTATCCTTTTACCGCGCAGACCGGCGTGTTTTTGGTCGCCGACAACGAAGGGGCGAGCCGAGGGCGCAAAACAAGGGCTAGAGGATTCTAGCACAATGTTCCTCTCGAGCCGCGACGACTTGTGTGCAGACCAAGCTTCCTCCAAGCTCATGAATCACACTCCGCGAAACAAGCGCCTGATTAACGCGACCTTTCCAGGTTTCCCCTATCCCCTCCCTCCTTCTGCTGGTACACGTCCTCTAGTGCTGTAACATCTGCAGTTGGACAGGACTCTCCCTGAATGCCACACCGCGCAAGAAAGGACGATGATGGAATTGGGAAACTCTAGGAATTAGTATTGTTAGAGACGCAAGAAAATCACGGGGAAATATGACTGTTTGCCAGACCCCAAAGTGCAGAAAGTTGTGTACCTATTTTGGTTATCTTTAATTTGATGCTTGGTTTCATTCTTCAACAGGTCCAGTTAGAATTGTGCAGCTTTAAGAGCTTTCTACAACTGGCGCTTGAGCTGTGTTGCAGCGTGTTAGAAGAAAATTTTGTTAATATATTATTATTTAAATTGCTTTTCATATCTTTACCAACGAAAAGAAATCATATTAGACGCACACATCTCTATTTTAACCCCCGACGCAAAAAGAGGGATGTAATAAGTTTGACGTGTCTGCCCGTGTATCTGTGTGTCTGCCTGTGGCATCGTAACTCCTAAACGAATGGACAGATATTGATACGGTTTTTTTGTTTGAAAACCGACTTGATCGAGAGTGTTCTTGGCTATGATTCAAGGAAATCTGTTCCGCTGTGTGAAGATTATAAGCTCTTTTCTAGTTTCTTTAATTTAGTGAATGTGAGCAATTCGACTGGTCTGATCGATTTGAAATTTAGTATCCTGTGAGTCGGGGGTTTCTTAAATATTTAATTTGAGTATTAATTATTGGTTTTATAGTTATCATGCGTTGAAATATGGTTTCGGGGCACCTCAAAATTGTCAAAAACTACTTTTTAAGACTTTCGTCACGTAAAAAATTCAAACCGGAATCGTAAAACAGAAGTAGAGAATCGTGCGCTGGACTATTATATGCATTTTTGGTAAGTAAAATAGCAGTCATCGCTTGAATTCCTGTAGGGAAAACCAAAGACCAAAACCTTACACGCCGTTTTTGCACCGCGTGCATAAAGGCGATAGGGTTATTTGGCACACCAGCCAGTCTATACCTTATTGATCCCCTGTCTCCGTACTTTAAACATGACATATAGCACCTGCTGTATAGTATTCTTAACACAGAACGTGTGTGATTTGTCCCAAAACTGTTCAAACGTGCCACAATTAAGACACTGCGTTTATTGCAGGCTATGTTAAAGACATTTGCGGTTTTCCAGTGTGTCTAATTATTATTATTACTCTCGAATCAGAATCAAGCATACATATTTACTCAGTTAAAACCGATACATAACTTCTGGATGAAACTTGCTTACTTTAACTGCGTTCTACAATGCAGGTCATCCTCCGTGTAGGATGCTGGACATAGTCAACACTGGAGCATGTTTGACAGTCTGAACTACTCTACAGTCACACTTGACATCCTCTTCTTGAGTGTAGCGCCATCTTGACAGGTTGATTCCGGATCTCCCGACCACTGATCTCAAATTATTTAGAGACTTCTGCGGCAGGCTTCCTTTGTAATCTAGGAATTAAACCGAAATTTCAGCCCTAGCAGATCATGCCAAAAGGGGAAAAATTGTGTGAAGTTAGTGAAACACAATCATCATTGGCAGAAACTTTATCTAACAGAACCATCCAATTAGTCGAATAAAAGTGTTTCGATATCCATCGTAGAACAAATTTTTAAGAGAGGAAAAATAATCGATTACCGCCATGTTCTACCAAGAATATACTCAGATGTAAGTAAACCTAACCAAATTATTTCTTAGTAAATCTAAACTAAATACCAAATGAATTCCTCAACATCACTCCTTAGCTCGTCAACTGTCAAGATATGAGGCGTTATTTTTCCATTTTCCAATTTTTCGTTAATGTTTCATTTCTGATGTGTGACAACATTCATATGACTTGTTGCGTAAGATATTAACAACATATTATTTAACTATACGTATAATTGGTGATTGCACTAAAATTCATGTAGACTTCATACCTACAAAAAACATGTAGGCAATTTTATAAATATCAGAATGCGAATCAATTTTAAACAAATATCACTGAAGAACTATATTATAATTTCAAACAACAAACTTCTTAGTATCTTTAAAAAACTATATTTCAAAGAGCAAACCCCTATTACACGATAAAGCAGTCCAAGACTGAAAAATATTCAACGCAGAATTTTGTAGCATAAAATTAATTTCAGTGACATTGCTCTCTTGAATACACTTATTAACCAATAAGCAAATTAAAAATCAGTAGTTTTCATTAATATTTTTACCAGGCAGTCTAGCAATTCTTATTCTGTCTGCACAATTTTTTATTCGTTTTAATTTTTTTCTTTCTGCTCCGTTGTATGTTCCTAGGACATTGCAAGTATTTCTAAACTGAATTAAGTAAGTGTTTCTTTCCATACTATACATCTGCAGACAAATTTGTTTTATGGCGTAGGAATTCCATAGTAATAAATAAAAAACAATGGCGTTAAGGGCCAAAAAAATAAGATTAACTAGACCGTGTTATGCATAGACAGACCAAGCGCCAATTATAAGCAATGTAAAAAATATTGACCTGCTTTAAAATAGTCTCGCAAAAAATTATTTTAATCTTATACCATGTAGACATAAATATAAAACTATTTGGACTAAAATACTTTTTGGAAGACTGTTTAGAATCTGAAAAAATTAGAGCATGTAATACTGGTAACTAACTATTGTCACTTGGTCTGTTTATGCAGAACACCATCCAACTTAACCCTAAATTAGAAACAGAAAATTTTTCTATAAGAATTACATAAGTTTAAAAAAGCTGTCGTACTAGTTACGAGTAAGATGATGTCTACAGTTTAATACGTATTTTCAGAATGCAATAGGAAAGTGTAAACTCATTGTTGTGAGATCAGAAGGAGCAGGGATATAACCGGCAATGGAATATTTTAATTGTTGTTTTAAAAATAATTTTACTATTACGAGATATGGTTTATTTTGTAAGCATATATTTTGATTATTTTTACTGCAACGAAAAATTTTTAGCTTTCGTATCTTTGGTATTATACCATATTAAATTCAAAATTTGCAAAAAATTAGTTTTACGCATTAAAGGAAAACCAACTTACTAACCGAAATTAAAAAATTTCGCACTGAAGAACAGTGCAATGGACTATGACTAGGGCCCCGTAGTTTTCGCGAAAAGATTTTTGCCCCACTTTGTTGCAGTGTCTTACGTGTACACCTACAGTTCAACTTCATGGCTATTGACAGAGTGTTTTTGGGCAGAGTTATTATTCATTTGACTGTGCCAATCAGTACATGGATAACTGTGACACAACACATTTGTGACTTGCAGGTTTAACCTACAGACATTGTATGTTATGGCATCCAATTACTGACCACAAAGCAGAGATGCAGGTGCGCACGTAAGACACTGAAACAAAGTGCTGCAAAAATCTTTTCGCGAAAACTACCGGGCCCTAACTATGACACTACGTGTTTACAAATCGCATTGACTTTCCTTGTATTAAAAAATAATGAATTAAAAAAAAATATTTTAAAACACGTTTTAATAATACAAAAGACTAATCAATGTGGTTTTTATACATGTCATGTAATAGTCCACGGAACACTGAGAGAAAGAATTGTTTCATTGTACTAAATATATTTGTTTGGGTGATGTTTGCTTCAGCCAAACAATATTTTGTTGGTAAGACCAAGCTTGGAGTCCTCCAAACTAATTTAGTTATTTCCCTCGACCAAATTATTCATTTAAACGCAATTTGTTTGTGCCAAACGTATATTTGTTTACTATGGGACGTCAAATAAATATTTTGTGTAAACAAGCAACTTGTTACAACTGGTCAACAAAATAATATTGTTAGTTATGAGTGATGTGCTTTGAACCAACAATTTTTTTCGATGGACTTAATGAATTTGTTGGCGAAACTAAATCCATTTGGTTGACTCGTGGAAGATGGCAGTCTGGCGTGCGTGAGCGACAAGATGGCGAACACTGTATACCTCAACATTCAAAATATAAGTTTGTGCGACAAGTAGGACGTCTAAACTGTTAATCAACATAATTCAAGTATCTTAATTTTAGCTATAACCATTTCAAAGTGGTTAATATGATCGATGACAAAAGAAAAAGCTATAAACTTGAAAACCACCGCATCTGCACGTCTCGTTCTTTGTGCTGCGGTGCACGGCAATCATTTAGTAGTATTATTTGACGTCGTTTACCTTTTCGTAGACGGAAAACAAACATGTTTGAAAATAAAACAGTACAATCGTAATTTAATATTAGGCCTAACTTTTCCTGTACAAATAACAACCGCAATATCACAGAAGCAGTCGTAGCTCAGTTGGTTAGGTCATGAACGGAAAAGGGAAAGTGATAGGATAATGGATCAAATCTCGGCCCGACCATACTTTTTTTTTTTAAGTCTCACAATTTCTGAAATTTTTTTAAGTTAGTAAAATATAATTTTTTTAGTTGTTAAAATATTGTATGCGCATTTAATATGTCTAACGAAATATTTTTATGACCAACTAAATATTTGGTACTGCTAACAAAATTCAGCTATTTGCCTCAAACAAATCGAGGGAACAAAATAATTTGGTACCAGCAAACAGATATTTCGTTGCCCCTCTATAAACAAATGATTTGGTTGATTCAAACAAATTTTGTTTGCACCAACAATTTTTTTTCTCAGTGAACTGTTCTTCAGTGTGATTTTTCTCATTTCGGTAAGTAAGTTGGTTTTCCTTTAATGCATAAAACCTTTTTCGTTTTTTTTTTTTTTTTTTTTTTTTTGCAAATTTTGAGATTAATATCGTGTAATACAAAAACTATGAAAGCTAAAATATTTCGTTACGGTAAGGAAATAGTCACAACTTATGCCTACAAAACAAACCATATCTCTTACAAATATATATATTTTTTAAACAATTAAAACTTTCACCCCTGAAGGAACTATCACAGCACTCGCATAGATAAGTCTCGGCAAATAAACAGGCCTATCGAATCAGTAGGCGACTCGAAGGCCAGGATAACACATCCTGTATGCAGACATATTACTGAGCGCGCCTGGGGATTTTACTTACCCCGAACGATGACATGGGTTGAAGCCCTACAATGGAGAAGCACAGGAATGAGGAAGAGCGGGGGAAATGGGAGATCCCCGAGGAAACCCGCTGACCAGTGGCATCATCCGACACGAAAGTCCGGAGACTGACCCCGCCTGGGATAGAGCCCGGTTCACCTTCGTGGGAGGCAAGTTGTCTGACCACTCGGCAGCCACATTTATATAGTTCAGTGAACCGTGGAGAATAAAAACAACAACAGCCAGCCCCTGAAATCAAACCCTGCTACTCTCATTGCGAGTCCAACGTTTAATCAGTGCACCGTCTAACTTCAAAAAAAATTATTTTCAGAATTGAACTGACAGACAATTATAGTAAGCTTTCTACGACGAAACTATGGCAACGTGTTGGTATTCATATTTGATGTCCGTTAAATTTTTAAAGGAACTCCGTTGAGCAAGTATGCTATAAGTCTTCATGCTAGATAGATTAATCAGCTATGTCGTCTTGGTTGGCAATATGAATTATACTTTAAAACTATTGTTCGGTTTTATGACTATTTAAGTTGTTGCCAAAACACGAAATTAATTTTAAAGTGACAAACACTATGACATGTACAAAATTACAGTACAGGCCTTTAAATGTCATGATTACAGTGTGTAATGGATATGCGTATGTTTTTCAGGGGAAACGCGGAAAATAAAACGTAAGTGTACAAGAGCAGGTGAATTTACGGAGTTACTTGGGAACTGCTTATGCTACTCCACCTCAATAAAAATTTAAATTTTTAATCCAAAAATCTTCAAATATTTTGGTATCTAATACTTATCACGTGGCCAATTCAGATACCTAAATGGCGGATTATAACATGGCCGGAAATCACGTTCGTATTGTTCCACCACTTAAAGCTGTGCTACAATAAATTGAAATAACAAGAATCACGCTTACGTCAACTGCCGCGCCCATTACAATTATAAAAAGTCATTTCTGCAATAGGGATAACAGAATCCGATGTTTTGATTTATTATCCAATCAGAATGTCTTTAAAAATATCAGGGAAATTCAGTAATCGCCGACAAATAATGCTTTTTGATCAATACCGAGTCGAAATTTTCGCCCAAAAAAAAACTGATTTTCACACTTCAGTTCATGTGTTTTAAAGATGATAAATAAAACAAGAGGTAAATGGTAAAGTTAAAAGATAGTCAAATTTCGTAACTGGACGTCTAAGTTTATTTACCTGAATTTGACTAACTTAGTATTTTAAGTCTAATCCAATACACTACGCAAAGTTTCTCGCATATAATAATTACAATTTCGCCATCTCTTTATGCGGTTATGCATTGGGAGTGGTTATCTGTGTTTTTTCATGCATGACTGTTGCAAGCTACGTTGTTCCATCAGTATCTGATTGTTTATGTTACTGTTATGTGTATGGCTGTACCAATTGTAGCACAGCCATTATTGAAAGCATGTCAATAAAACATAGAAGTAGAAAGGTAGGCGGTAGATCCCTATCCCTGACTGTACGATATGCACAGCTTGTTTTTTTTTTTTTTTTTTTTTTTTTTTTTTTTTTTTTTTTTTTTTTTTTTTTTTTTTTTTTTTTTAAGTTCTATCGCTATAATAAAAATTATTTCAAATTTATGAAAGAAGGATTTTTATTATTTTTAACACTGCAAAGTACTTGAATTTAATGTAATTGCACTGCCAGATCAATAGTTGCACAATACAAAATACGGTTGTGAGATATTGGCATTTGAAGTTATAGTGAGAAAAAGTAGGGTGTTAAAACTTGCAGTGTAAACATAACCGTACATTTGGTACTGCAACGTAACATATTTTACTGAAAGGTTATGTTATATGAACTTTATTATTTTCTGCTTAGACTGGATGCGTAAGGATGTGGAGTGTGTTAAGTTTATGTGGTGATAGCTCACAAAGATAAAATGTCGAAAATGTGTTTTCAATTTGTCCCTAAACTGAAAACTGTGGGAGTAATGCTGCCCTGCAAATGAAATTTCAAATTACACATTAATTTAAATTTCAAAAATTACTAAATATTAAATAATAAAACTTTGTACGGTGTATTATAAATGACTTTACTTCATTCCAAGTTATTTAGTTCGGTAATGTCATCGGCTCGTCACTGTTCAAATGGGGCACAACACTTTACTTCTACTTCTGACTTCGGAACATTTCACTGTAGCTCATGTTATACAACAGAATATTCAACACACACGGAAGATTAATAAGAAAAATATAGATTTTTTTGGAAATTTCTAGAGTTAGCCGTTTTCGAGAAAATCTTATGAAAAATTAGTGTATTTTTTAAAACGCCTGCAGGCATTGCGACTTCCTTGCAAGCCGCGTAACCGAACTAATAGGCGTGTCGGAATATATCGCAACAGTACAACGTGCCGATCCCCAGCGGGTTCAGTTCGGATTTTTCACATGTAGGAAATGTGGCGGACATTGCCGTTGACCGGCGGGTTTTCTCGGGGATCTCCCGTTTCACCCGTCTTTCTCATTCTGTCACTTCTCCATTGTAGAGCTTCATCTCATGTCATCTATTAGGATATTCAGATGCCTACGGGAGTCAAGTCAAACATCTGCACTCGGGATACGATACCCTGCCCTCGGGTGTCCTCCCCATTCGATATTTATTTAATTTATACAACATGCCTGTTAGTTAGGTTACACGCCTTGCAAGAAAGGTGCTGTGCCTGCATATGATTCAGGCGTTACAAAAATGCATTACTTTTACATTAGATTTTCTCTAAAACAGCATCTCTGGCAATTTTCGACAACAGTACCTTCTTAATAATCTTCCACGCCTGTTAAATATTCGGTGGTAGAAGATAGATTACAGTTAAGTGTTCCGAAGTTGTAAGCAGAAGAATGGTGCCATTCCACATTTGAACAATGATGTGTCATGGAAAGTACCAAACTAAAATACTTTGAATGAAGTAAAATCATTAATAAGTCACTGTACAACATTTCGTTACCTAATATTAAGAATTATTCGAAAATAGAATTAAATTGTAATTTGAAAGCCTGGTTTCAAAATAAAATTACTCCCGAAATTCTCTCTTTAGGGGCAAATTGAAAACACATTTTCGACATGTTTGTTTGTGAGCTACCACCACACGAAATTAACACATTCAGTCCTGACTCACCCTGTATACAAAAATGTAAAATATTGATTAGAAGTCAATACTTAAATACATAACTATCTTGCATCGCCTATGAAATTTTGGTATCACAATTTTCTAATTGGAATTTGTGTTTCAATAGAGGCCCAACTCCAAGTGGCTGAATTCTGCGTTGTGATACTATTGCCATGGAGGTGCGTATTAAATATTTTGAAAATTAGATAATTTATAATTTATTTTTGTTAAAATAAAAGGCAAATTACGGATGTTTCAGCAACAACAACTTGCAATAAAACCTTCAGCAAGCTTATCCGTACCTGAGTTCACACCTCTATCGAAAAATATTGGTTATAACAATTTTGCATGAAAGTAACGTCTGTGTGGAATAGTGTTGGTTTTATGTCTCTGCTCAGTAACAAAGAGTTGCGACGCTTTTTGTTGTTGGTTGCTCGTTCGCGACCCGCGTTTGGTGATGATAAGAGGTGTCGCTGCTCTGTCTCTTACGTGATTAATGCTGGATGATTGGGTTCGTATTGAGTAATGTTGTAGAATGCCCGGCTAGCTTTAATTGAAATAAAATAACAAAGAAGTTTCTTTTTAAATCGGCCTAAGGGACTCACGCACTGCGGGTTGCGTCACGAGAGGTAGATACTTATAGTTTATTTCGACGAAAAGAATAGGCGCTTCCTCCGGCGGCTTTTGATCGGTCACGACGTTAATTATGTTGCAGGTACCGGCCGCGATCACCC
>PNEQ01122637.1:20901-70364 GCA_003012365.1 Medauroidea extradentata | reverse complement strand
ATGTTGGAAACTATTTCGATCGGTTCATTGTTTATTAAACGTGACCTTGCGGACTCCGAACCAATGGCGGACATGCGTAAAAACGCTCACGGACTCCTGCGCTACATCGTCAAATGTTCAAATGCTCACTCACTGGAGCAGCAGCCAATGAACAAATATAGCTGAGGACAGTGCACACAGGACTGTGGAGTCTAGCCTGCTGGACGTTGAACCCGCGAAATATCCGGGCCTCTAACCATTATCTCTAACAGTAACGCAGAATTTGCACGTCTTTGAAGGCAATACTAATATAAAATTAATGTGGGGAGTTGATGTGAAGGTTTTTGATGAACGCAACAAAGAGAGAGAGAGAGAGAGGGAGGGAGGGAAGGTCGGTGTTCACCTCAGTTTTCAACGTCTTAATTTATTTTTATATTTGTACCAGATATTTTTTTCTTATTTTAGACATAAATTGTGATAAAATCTTCCTCTTAGGAAACTTTTGTATCTTTCATAGTTTTTGCGTAATGAGTCGTAAACGACAAAATTTGCACTTTACGGTTTTAAGTATGCCACTAAAACCAACTGACATACCAAACCGACAAAATTCACAGTGTATAACAATGTTTTAGGCTATGATTTGACATATATAAAAACAAAAATAAAATATTTTGTATTTAATAAAAAATGCAGGATTTTGAAATGAAAATTTTAAAAATATCAAAAACAATGTGAGATACACAAGTTTCTTAAGATGAAGATTTTATCACAATTTATGTCTAAAATAAGAAAAAAATATCTGGTACAAATATAAAAATAAATAAAGACGTTGAAAACTGAGGTGTACCGCGCCCTTAAGCGTAATGGCGAGGTAAGTTGACTGCGAGGTCGGTATAATGTTCGACATTCCTCCTAGTGCTGGTGTTACGGCAACATGACCTTTGACCGCGTTGAAGCCACTGACCTGTGTACCTCCTGTGCACACACGCAGCCTCTGTATTTGCCGATAGCATGGGAGCGCGACAGAAACATAAGATGTACATGAATACTTTACCACGAAGATATTATGCTTTTATTCCCTAATGTGCAGTTCTAGAGACATATCGTCGCTTGGCGTAGAAATCTCCTGCGTGTAATTTTACATTAAAAGAGTTTTTGTTGATGACAAGCAAACACGATCAACTTCAGTTGTCTGAAAATAGTTGTTTTGTGCTCAGTGGAACCCAAACAACATTAAAAAAATATAGATTTTACCATCTCCTATGTGAAGTCGTGAATTTTAATTGTTGAAAAACCTTCCATGTGCAGCACTGATCTCATGGGAGGTATTTTCTCACAAGTGTCGATATGGTAGAAAGGAAACAGCGAATTGGGGAGAGGAACAGCGCCTGGGTGAACGTATCGTCAATTTATTGCCAAAAGGGCCAATACCACATTTGTTGCAACGTGATATTGGTACATCAAGCAGTGTGCAATAAGGGCCAATATCACATGTTTTAAAATGTGATATTGGCGCTTTTGGCAATAAACCGACGATATTTTGCTCGTTCGAGATCTAGAAGTGCGGAAGCGATAAGGACGACACATTACGCGCGTCATGCCTCACACTAGCCTCTAGACGCAAGTCACTGAATGACGTGCAGTCTCCTCTCCGACGACGCGCCTCTATGAAACGGTCACTTGTGACCCTATCATTTTATGACGTAATGTTAAACATAAAGGTGTATTTTAAACACCTATTGCTTTTAAAATATTCTGCACCAAGACTTCCATACCTGAAAATGACCACGAAAACACTCATATCCGTCAACGTAAAAGCAAACTTTAGAGATACACGGAGGATCTGAAGTAAATATACACGTGTGCAACGTTCTTTCTTTGAATGTTATCCCTGAGCGGATATAACTTAATCTCGCTGAGAAGATTTTGAATAATCTTGTAACGTCCCGCCGCTCGACGGCCTGGCAGGCGGACACCTTAAGCATTACTTTTTTTGTTGCTAATTGTTGATGTCGGCAGTCAGGGCGTACTGATGCGGCATTACTAAAATAATAACCATCCAATGATAAAGTTATAGAAACGGTATTAAAAAATTTAAATATTCTTGTAGCCAGTATTAAAAAACTGAAACTGGTCATTCTGTATGGATAAATCATATTTTTTTCCCCTTAACACACATTCATTTTGTTACAATCATATGTACGTAATTTTGTCGTTGCAGTCTGTAAGAAATTAGTCCGAAATTACTTTCTCCTGCGTAATGTTTGCTCTTGAAAGTTACAAAAACTTTTTCATGTCGTTACACGTTTTTTTAGGTTTTAAGTTTTTTTTACTGTTACATATTACCGATTTTTTTTAAATAAATACATTTTATTAGGTGTAGACAGGAAGTGTGTTTAAAGAGTTATGAAACTTGTAGATTTCTAATTTTTCCTCCTCCATACGTTTTTTTATATTACTAGCCTACTTGTTGAATGGTAAAGTGAATTCTTCAACATTTGCTTCACGTACGCGATCGCTGATCAAGTTCGTTGTAAAATGGCAAGAGCATAACTAATTAATATTTTGACACGTGCTGTAATTGTACAAAACATTTGATGTTTAGAGTCTGTGCTGAAATCTCTGATCTGACTGATTACGTATGGTTTATTATTAGACGCAGGATGACGTAAGGCAATTCCTTATACAAACTGCCATACAACATAAAGAGGTCGTGGGACATAAATTAACGCTACACACGTAAGTTTAAATCAACAAGAGGTTTGTGAAAGTCAGAATAAATAAGACGATCTCATATACATTTTGCCAGCTTTGCAAGTATGAGTAATTATTTCGCGGAACTAATGGATTTATGGTGAGAAATTTGTGATGCATATAGTACATTTTACTTCAGCGCAGCAGAAACATGCTCATCAAGTATTTGAATTACTCAGGCAAAATATTTGTCTGCAACGTTATAAAAATGAATTTTTGTACTATTTAGAGAAAATAAAACTTTTACTCATTTCAAAAATGTGTACAAGTAAGGTACTACAAGACGAAAGCTGTAAATCTTTAAAAATAGGTTGAAATGTATTTGAAGTACCTGTGGAATCTAACAGAATTAATGTTTATGAAAAGTGTGTTCGATGTGACACAAAATATTCTTTGGCACCCTGTCACATTTTACAAAATGTTTTCTGATTTTATTACAAACTGTTTTGTAAACGTGTTGCCAAAAAATCTGTCGTGATTGTACAAATACGTTGTTATAACATTTGCAAAAATTATATTCCGTGTGCGTGTGTAGTATTTATTTTACGTAGCAGGTTCCTTTCGGAACACACGAAGCTTTCATTGGTTCACTAAAGGGCCGATATTATAAACCTCTTTCGAATGACAACTAACTGCTATCCCTATAGAGAAAGCATTGGTGAGCAGTTGGTTGTCATTCGAAAGAGGTCTATAGATACGACCCTAAGGGCCGTTTCTATAAACGGCTTTCGAATGACAGCTAACTGCTATCCCCATAGAGAAAGCATAGGTGAGCAGTTGGTTGTCATTCGAAAGCCGTTTATAGATACGGCCCTAAGGGCCCTAAGGGCCGTATCTATAAACGGCTTTCGAATGACAACCAACTGCTGTCCCCATAGAGAAAGCATTGGTGAGCAGTTGGTTGTCATTCGAAAGAGGTATATACACTGTAAAAAAAAATTCAGTAAATTTACTCTACATGTAATGGAAGCTGATTACCTCTACAAGTGAGGGAAAATTAGTCAACACGTGTCAAGAAAAATTACTCAACTGGTAATGTAATTTTTCATTACATATTGGCGCAAGCCCTCTAGGACAATTTGACATAACGCGTGAGCGGAACTTCCGAGTGGTTTGTGTGGCGAATACACTACCTTGCGAAAATTTCCACACATATTCCGAAATCAGATTTTCCTCTCAAGGTTGGGGAATATTACCATACATATGATGAGTAACATTACTCATTTTTTTTACAGTGTAGTTTCGACCCTAAGTCCTCTTCCTTTCGTCTGTTCACACACACACACACACACACGCCTACACACGCACACATACCCCTACACACGTGCACGCACCCACCCACCCACACCCACACAAAATAATTGCTCATTAATTTTACAATAATTATTTTATTTTTAGGGCTAGGTTAGTGGGTTTTACGACTCGTCGACATCGAGGTCATTAGATGGCGACACAACTTGGTGCGATGACAGGGGCTAGGACAGGAGTTAGCCATGATCTTTGTTAAGGAACCATCTCCCAGCATTCACCTGGAGCGATTTCGGAAAACCATGGAAAACCGAAATCAGGATGGCCCAAGCCGAGGATTGAACCCAGGTTTACCCGAATGCGATTCCAACGTGCTACCGTTGCGCAATCTCGCTCGATTTTATAGGGTTACAATTGTTACAATGAAACTCTTAGTAAGGTTCAACTTTTATCTCTTATAAAATTAAAAAAAAAAATCCGTTTCCTTTTATTGACTTTATAGCACCTCGTCTATTATGCGTATCATACCCTCAATACGTAATATGCGTACTTTAAGTCCTTCCACGGAGATAAATGCGTATGAAATCATTCACGTAACACTCAGAGATTAGACGTTACCTCACAGTGACCTCTACTTCGTCCTCTTCACATGGAGGTTATCTCTGGCCCAGATCTGTAAACCATGTCGTATCACTTGTCCGAGCAGGACGTAACTTGAGCACTGGACTTGTTGACAGTCTACCTGGCCAGCCAGAGTCTTCGCCTGCCGCATCAACGTCCAAAGATGTTAGAAGGGTCCAGATGGTGCATGTCGCCGGGAATTGTAACCAAACAAGCGCTTGGCATGGCTGGTATCAATATGGCCGACTAATTAAAAAAATTGAGGGAATATTAGCTAGGAGGTGTGTAAACAGGGCTAAAGTATAGAGTTTTCAACATAAAACATCAATTAAAGAGCATAATACATTAATTTACCATAAAAAATACCAGTCTGATGTGTACTTGAGCAGTATGGCGGCTGGCAAATTTGGTGGCTACCTCTCCCCCCTCTTGTCTACACTCCCCTCGCCTTCATTCAGATCTTATGCTACCCCTGTGTCAACAACCATGTAGCATGTCGCGCGTGTTCTGTTTCACACGATACTAGGGGCCGCGGTGGCCGAATGGTCAGACCATTCGCCTCCCACCAAGGCGATCCGGGTTCCATTCCTGGCGGGGTCGGTCCCCGGATTTCCGCATGTGGGAATCGTGCCGGACGATGCCGCTGGTCGGCGGGTTTTCTCGGGGATCTCCCGTTTCCCCTGCCCCTTCATTTCGGTGGTGCTCCGTACTCACCTCATGTCACCCCTCGACGGCGCTGAAGACCTCGATGTTAAGGGCTGACCAAAATCTCTCACTTTACTTCTCTCAATGGATACTATAGGCGGTTCGGAATAAAGTGAGCACTAAAAGAAGCCCTGCTAAATTTCTCTTTGCAGAAAATTCGTATCTTTCCGCGCGCAACGTCTCAACGATGGGAAATGTCTAACCTATCTGGACACGTCACTTAATGCTTGCGCGTTTAAGATAAATTGTGCAGTCGATAGGAACCTATATAGTTTGACAAAAAAAAGTTTATTAATTATGTAAAACATAGATATGTCAGATTTATTTAATTTTATTTCAGTATTGATGTATTTAAATAGGAAAACACACGGAACTACTTACTGCAATACGCTGCCAACCATACAAGCAGTAAGGTAACTATTGTTGACGTTGAATCATATGCAGTAACGGCTAGTGACTTTTTTCAAAGGTTAAATCTTTAGTGCTCACTTTATTCCGAACGAGCTATAGTCAACTTGTTCTCTATTCATCTATTAAACGATGACACACTCCAAACTATGCGTCTGTTTAAAAAAATATGCTTGGGCCCTCAGTATGGCTAAATACAAGACGGGTGTACTTCATGGTGCGAGATTTGACAAACACTATTATTGTAAAACAGAAACACATAAGTTTTAATTTGACGTAACACCTTAAGCCGTGTCCGAAACTGTCATTTAGATGAATAAATTAGTAAGTGAGTTGGTGTAGCGTACTAAATACCCAAATAGCTAGTAAATTTGCCTGTTGTTTTTTTTCTTGCGTTTTATTTCCCGCTTTTCGGCTGGAAATAAACCTGTCCATTAAAATAAGTAAAATTGAAAAATGAATTCTTATAGGCCTACTGTTACTTGTGTGCAAGTAATGTATTTTTATTTTTTACAAATACATTCATATTTTGTAAATAAATTGCCCTTAAAACCAAGTAATAATCTTTTAGTAGAATTCTTATTGCATGGAGCAACGATACAGCTAAATATTTTAAAAAAAGAGTGACAGATTTAATTCAAAGGAAATACATTTAAAAAATTAACTAAACAGCATAGAAATGCCAACAACCTGAAAATGCATAAAGTTGTTTGAGGCACATATTGAAACAATACGACCAACACTTGTCGTCCCGTTAGTTGGCGGAGGGAGAGGGGGATACCAACTACGAGAACACTGCGTGCCAATTAACTGCTTTGCGTTTAAAAACGGCATCATTCTTGACGTGCGTCACCAGTCTCGCCTGTATGACTTACATTTTTTTATCTCCTCCGGTTGATTAAATCGCATGGCTAGAGGAATTTCCTTCAATAGAACTTGCCTCACAGTTGTTTCGAATTCAGTTACTGATTTGACCGCTGTTGGTATGCGACTACTAACATTAAACGCCAAACTAATTTTTTTTTATCGAACTTAACGTCTCGTCTACATCGAAAGAGATGGTACACAACTTTACACACGGACACGAAATGGTAAAGGAGTCGGCCATAGCCTACGCTAAGGATGTTCAAGTGCGTTCAATATAAAAAAATTGATATTTTCATGAAGTAGATTTGGTTTTGTAGACGATTCTTGTTAGTACAGTTTCCTCTTACGAAACTATTTTAGCTCGCATGGTTTTCTCATAACGGTGCGTCAAGGTCAAACTTTGCATGTTACGCTGCCATGCAAATAGTGAAACCAGCTGACTTACTTAAACGAAATAATTCACAGGGAAATTACATGACATGGACTACGTAACCTTATATTGGAAAAAAAAAACTCGGGTAACAACTTTTGTATTGTAATGAATTACTGAATTTGCAACGTTTTTCCTGTACTTTTGCGGTTTTTGCCTACCGCCAATCAGCGTAAGGCACCTGCCCCTTTAGCCAGTAGCCAGGCCAATAGGAAACCTGCCGTAAATAGACACGGGACTGTTATCAACAGCTTCGGGCAGCCAATAAGAGGTGCAGTTCGCCCGTATCAAATAAGTCGCCACGTCATTTCCCATCTGTATTAGTGCATCCTATCATTAGATATGATGGTTTATCGCGGGAAAACTTGACTGATTGCTGGATTTCAACAAACGTTCAGCTTACCAGAAGATTACTGGATTTAGCTTGTACGTGGAGCTGTTGCCCTATTTGACTGAGCCAATAAGAATCCCGATATTATTGTAATATTTGATGTCTGTTACTGGTCTGCAGACATCGACCCTGTGTCAGAAGTATATCACCGAACCATATTTATGTTGCAAGAAACTATAGCGTTTTCAAGGGTATGTTGGCACAAAACATTTTCTTGATGCACCGTCATATCTATCATGCATTTAGTATACATATGGCAACCAAAAAAATTTGCGTCAAGTGATTTGGAAGC
Organism: Medauroidea extradentata; assembly: GCA_003012365.1. Lineage (NCBI taxonomy): Eukaryota > Metazoa > Arthropoda > Insecta > Phasmatodea > Phasmatidae > Medauroidea > Medauroidea extradentata. The sequence goes on along the minus strand of PNEQ01122637.1, from coordinate 62,669 downwards.
AGGTGTATCCGACGACGCTCTCTGGTCTTCAGTATCGCTGATGTGGTCTTGTGGCCACCCCCCATCCCCTCCCCCCCATCCACCATCTTCCTTGGCGTCCTTGGGTAGGAGGTCGCCGTTTGTGAGTGTGTGTGCTCAGGCCGTGGTGTCGGTTCCCTAACACACGACTGGACCGCAGGTTTCATTCCCCACCCTCTTTTTTTTCTCACCAACTCGGTCAACACCTACGTCCCCCTTTACAAACGCGTGGACGCATCACCGCGACGCTGAAAGCCAAACTGCCCGGGGTGCGTATTTTGAAATTCCGCGCGCGAGGTGTGGACAGCTGAAGCTAGGTTCGGATTTCTCCGGAAGAGAGGCACGAAGAATGCCGAAATACGCGGCCGGACATGGGTGCTTGGGAAACTCGACCAAGTTACTGAACATTTGTGTCATATTATTTATGTCGGTTTGTAGTAAGTAATTTAGTGGTTAGTAGTTTAGTAACCAGCAATTTTGTCATTACTAATATTTAGAGATTATGGTTTCTCGCGGGAAAACTTGACTGTTTGCAGGGTTTCAACGCACGTTCAGGTTATGAAAAGGTTACTAGCTTTCTCTTGTACGTAGAGCTGTTGCCCTATTTGACTTAGCCAATAATAATTCCGCTATTGTAATATTTGATGCCTTTTATTTTTTTAGGCCTCTAGCGATATACCATAAGCTCTACTAATATTAGTATGCAGTTATACCGTTCAATTGAGCTAATAGGGACAACATTAGAAACATATTTCTAACATAGACCTGTACCTTAAATAAAGTTATGTTTTTATTCAGAAACTTTTAATATGCAGATTTGTCCGTATTTATTCCATATTGCACTAAGCAATTTAGAATATAGTCCGACCGCTTGACTCAATGGTTAGAGTTATTGGCTGGTGAGCCAAGGGTCCCAGGTTGGATTCCCGGCCGGGGAGGTCAATATTTACATTTGCTTCTCTTGGTTCAGTACTGGGTGTTGTGTTGTTCCCTCGTCTACATACTGCGGAAGACAGTGGCGAAGCACCGCAGAACCACCTCATCTTGTCGACCTCGGAGGACATCGTGGTTTCCGTCACCCGGCGCTCGCCGGGGACAGAACACCCATCGTCATTGTCATCATCATGATCATCGTCATTGTCATCATCATGATCATCGTCATTATCATCATCATGATTATCATCATCGTCATCATCATCGTTACCATCATCGTCATCATCGTCGTCATCATCATTATCATCGTCATTGTCATCATCAATAGCATCGTCATCACCATCGTCACCATCATCATATCGTCATCATTGTCATAATCAATATCATCGTCATTATCATCGTCATCATCATCGTCACCACCATCATCATCACGATTATCATCGTCATCATATCGTCATCATCATTATCATCATCAATTTAGAATATACTATTGTTGCATGTTGTTTCAGGCTGAACATTGTTGGAGTGTTTCGTACTTAGTAAGTATTAGGAAAATGAATGATTGGAAAAAGGGGAGAGGAAGCTAAGGGATTATCCACATCTATCACGGGGCGTGACTCAAGAGTCACACGTTCTTAATAATGATGTCTTGAAACATACAAATAACATCCAGTTAAGAAAAATGTTATATCGGTGTACAGAATTGTACTTTACTACTGACATACGAAGCTCTCATGATTCGTCACTGCAACAAGGTTCGCCGCATATAAAGATTAAGGGGTATGAAAAGGTACGATGTCGAGCAGCCGACTGGAATACTCAATCGTTAGGGCCACGAGTTTGTCGGGAAAAGATTTTTGCCCCACTTTGTTTCAGTGTTTCATGTGCACATCGGCGGTTCTAGTTCATGGTTATTGGCAGCGCGTCTTTGTTCAGACACGTCTGCATTTGACTGTACCAATCAGAATAAGATCTTTGTGATTCCGTACAGCAGTAATTTGCCAAGGCAAGTGAGGGTTAAATCATCTAATCACAGACGATGTAGCAGAGCTGCAGGTGTGCACATGACGCATTGAAACCAAATGTTGCAAAAATATTTTCGCCATAAAATCGTGGCTCTATAATCGTCAATAAAATCTGAACTACTCATCAAAATTCGATTACTTTTTTTTGCCGAGCAGATATTTTACCAGCGGACTTTTATTTATTTATGCAGCACTATGCGGCAGTATGCTTTACTTTTGAGTAAAAAAATTAAAATTTTTTTTTTTTTTTTTTTTTTTTTAGAATAATAAGGGCTTGAAACCACAAAATCTACAAAAATGGAAAACGGTCGTTTTTATAATTTGTATTATGATAGTACCTAGGCCTCTATGATAACCGAATTTAAAAAGTACTCGCGTTTTGATTTGAAAATAATTTTACTACCAGAAAATCTCTGCGCGAGAAATATACGGATGTTTATGGATTTCGAGTTGTTTCATCCCCGATATTTTGAAAATATAGTTCCTGATCGGCTGGAGCGTTGTCTCTCGGAATCGATATCGAAAGGTAACGATAGACAACCCAAGAAACTTAGAATCAAGTCCCTGTTGACACGTGATTTCGAAGGTCTGGCGTGGCCAAGGATAGGGACTTACACGTGAAATTATATTCGGTGTGGCGCAGTTACCTTTCAAGATGTCACGTTCGGACAAAACACACTTTTCTGCATCGAGAAGAGCAAAATATTGGGAAAATAATGATTTTTTTTCGAGTTTCTTTACGGAGATACTTATTCCTTCCCAGTTTTCTTGTTATTAAAAAAAATAACTGAAAAGTTCTTATAGCAAAGTGAGCTGCACAGAGATGGAAGAAAATATCGGTGATGACATATTGGTAGGTTCTACAGATACGTAGCTACATTTCATATAATTTAACACGCAACTCCCTGTCCTTGATATAGTCTGTGCAGTGTAAGTTTGCCGGCTTTTGACATTTTTCTTGAGAAACATGCCCGGCGGCAGCTCTATTATGTTGACCTCTAAAAAAACTGTAAACAAGCCTGCATAGATCCAGTATTACCGCTAAAAAAAACTGTGTACAAGCCTGCAGAGACAATGTTTTACCTCTAAAAGTGACTGTAAACAAGTCTGCAGAGACCATGTTTTTTTTTACCTAGGAAGTCAAAATGATTTAAAGTTGTTGGGCATATAAATGTCAAAATCAGACAGACTTATACCGTATAGTGTACAGACTATATCCCAAGTGCATTGGGGTAGACGTCGCCCCTTGTTTCCAGCACAGAATCAGGCGTTTCATTATTTTCCCCATCATAACCCAGATTAACGGAGCAGTTTCGTCGCTTCTGGGAGGACACAGTCTGATTCAGCGTTTGTCATGACGTGTGGAAGGAAGCATATGGAAGGGATGTAGTTATGGCATAGATGGAGTAGTTACGTCACACTACCGCGCGGAGTCTGCAAGGCACGAGGAAAGAACCGGGCCGTCGGAGGAACAGGCCACGGCGGCGAGTGTCAGTCGTTTGAGAGGAGGGGGGACTAGCAGCCGTGGAGGGGACTTTCACTGCCATGTTAGCACCGCGTGACGTCACGAGGCCGGCCGGCCAATCAGCGGGCGTGGAGGACAGGCCCGGCCGGCTCTCGCCCGTGTACCTGCCTCGGCGCGCCAGTCCCTCGACAACCTCCGCGCAGTGAAGGTGCTGTTCTTCGTCCGCGAGGTGCGCGACTTCGACGTGGAAGACGTACCCTCGTGTGTGTTGTGCGAGTCTGTTGTTCAAGTTACTGGTCGCTGGATTACGAGGATTCTTAACGTCGTTTATATACCGGTGTGTGAGACGTAGTGTTCAGTTCTCGTCGCCGACCAACCGGTTCCGTGGGTTCTGGTTCAGAGAGGCCGTCGTGTGACATTGGAGAGTGAAGCGTGGGCCTCAGGAGGAACGCGAAGGACGGATTGTTTGCTGCGGGGACGTCGACGCAGGAGGTGCACGGTGACAGCTCGGGCCCACGTGCGGGGTAGAGGTGGAGGAGGATGGTCCGGCGATAGGGTCGCCGACAACTCCCCACGCCGCGGTACCGCCGGCCTCCCGATGACGGCGCTGTGGGCGCGGGGCCTCGTGTTCTCGCCGGCCGCCGTCATGCTGCAACGACCCGCCCCCGACAGCTCGCCCGAGGTGACGTCGTCGTCTTCGCCGCTGGCCGGGCCGCCGCACGGCGCCTCCATGGTCGGCGCCAGCCCCGCCCACTCGCTCGGCTCCTCGGACATGCGCGAGATGGACCTGGAGTTCTGGGACCTGGACCTGAATGGGCAGGACGCGGCCCGCGGCGGAATCGCCCTGCTCAGGCACGTCGGACACTGCTCCGACTCCAGTGGCTCCGGATCAGGTAAACAGCGCGACCGCCCTTGCTAGTATTGTTCTAGTCCGCGTGACCTTTTTAGAAGGCAGCATTCCGCCTTACGTATGTGTACGGCATGGCTGTGTACATTTCAGAAAAAAAAATTTTGCTCTTTGAAGATGAAAGGCTCTTTTGTAAAATGGTATAAGGTACATATTTCTAGTGAAAGTCATCAGATTTAAATATGACTGATGTGCCCATGATTTATTACCGTTCTTAACAGTTTGTAATTGTCATTTCAAAAATATACCCTATTTATTATTTTATAAAACTTAAAAATACCTATACAACAGATTGTGAGTCTCAAAGGTCCACAGAAAACATTTCCGACAGAAAAGTGCACTCGTTCGTGAGATAGATAATATACTAGGTGTGGTAGGGCCAGGGGCGTCATTTCAGGTTTTCTTGGGGGGGGGGGATGATTTATTTCGGCGACAGTGACCTGTTGCGTCTTTTTAATTAATTAAGCATGTATAAATTAGGAACTTCAGTTTTATGTGCTTAAGTTAGCATTATTTAAATAACAAAATACAAAAAAATATATGGATTTTATACACTAAAAATTCTAAATCCTGGGGGGGGGGGGTATTTGCCTCTTTGCCTCTCCCCCGAATTCCTAAATGACGCCCCTGGGTAGGGCTCAACCATGTAAAGTAGGGGCCGGTTAGAACTATTACTTTCCGTTCGCCTCTAACGTGAGGTAATTGAATATAATAGTACTAAGTTAAGTGTACTTCGGACACCCGTTTTAATGCTTATTTTATTCATTAACGCCAAATTGTGGATTCAGTATTGTATTATTTGTCCCTTTTTTATGTACGGTTGTCAAGTTGCCTACCTTAAGAATAAACTTATGTACATATATTTAATAACTACGTCCCGATACACTAATCACAAAATTGGCATTACAAAAGGCATTAGAACTTTTCAGGTAGACAGTTCCAGAATATTAGAAATATGTAATACAGTGTTCTATCCCAGAAAATGATGTATGTATGTACCCCCCACCCCGCAAAAAAAAATCAAACTCTACAATTTTTTATTGAGATCGTTAATGTATTGTGTCACGTATTAGAGAGGTTTTAGTAATGCACATGATAGGGTCTTTAACCATTTGTTACTTTCCTTAGAGAATGCTGTATTGCGCGGTATGGGGGTTGGGGGTGGGCTCTCCGTCGGGGCCACCTCAAAATGTGTAAACTACACTTTTGCTGTTCCAGCTGCTCATAGTTCGCAATGAAAGGACTTTTTGTCTCTTTCATTCCGATTGTGATGGTCTGTACAGGTATACTTTTGCCTAATTTTAACATTAATGTTCTGAGACTATTTATTTAATACCTTTATTTAAATGGCGAAATTAAGGCATATTTTTTTTTTTTAATTTACCCTTTTTACATTGTTTCTCTTCTTTTGGGATTCTTCTTGTACTTCTTAATTTTGGGGAGTAGGCCTACTTACCGAAAGGGTATGTTAGGTGATGTCAGGTGGCGCGGGAGGAATAGGGAAGAACTGTGACAACATGGTTGCTCTAGGTTAAGATAGTTATGAAGCTAAACACTCCGGCAGGTTGCTGGGAAACACAATTCAGATAAACTAAACTCTCACATCGCAATACAATCCATGATTATGACGGTGCGGTTGTGAAGGAAAATACATTTATTAACTACAGGTTTATATTACTTTAGTGGTGTTTTAATGCAGTTATTGCCGATGACGCCTGAAGTTGGCTACATCTCTCCCCTCCCCTTCCACCCCTCTAATACCAAAGTCAGAATACGTAATTCAACACAGTTTTAATTTGCCACGTTCATCATATAATTTTCGTTATTACATAGAAACATACAAAAGCAAATTATTTAATGACATGTGCTGGTATATATGCGTTATTTCATTTATTCTTATTGCGTTGTGACGTATTTTTTTCGTTTTAATAAGTTGTTCGTTGTAGGAGGTGAACTTTGGCAGGCCTGTAGCTCAATAGTGTAACCGCTCGGCTGGCTTGTCGTAGCCCGTCTCCTCGCAACAAATAGCAGTATTGTTTAATCAGCTTGAAGGTGGATTCACGCGTCCACAGATCATGCAGGGCAAGAGGGTCATTGCTGGCTGCGTGAACTCGTGTAGAGGTCATGGATAAATAACTATCGCCATTTTCTGTGTTGGTTACTAAGGTTAATCCTAGTAAATGTTGGACACTTCTAATAGATGCGTTTGGCGAGGGACGATTTTCACCGCAAGTAGCGTTGAGTAAAAAACTTAACATAGATGAACGAAATTTTCAAGAGCGCCAGCATGAAGGTGACCTCTTGCCGACCCCAGCGCAACTGGCGGTGGGAATTGTATCTTGCTAAACTAATAACATTGAACTCCCTAGCATGTAGAACTAAGCCTAGGTAATGTTAATTCTACTACAGTTTGGAAAGAAAATATGTTTTCTTGTGGGAGAGCTTGGTACAGGGAAAACTTCTACCGCTAAGAGACCACAAAAATACGAAACCCTAGTAAAATTAAATTTAAATATGCTTGGAAATGACAGAAGTCATTAAAATTATTTTAAAGTGAAACACAAACCAATTTCGAGTTTCATATTATCAACTTAGTGTAACTTAAAATTCGGGAAAGCTCTGTGATTGGTCAGTATACACCTCGTACCGATACCAGCTCTCAAGCGGCAGAAATTTTCCCTGTGACAAACTTTTAACATTGATCCTTCTAACCTGTAGTCGAATTAACCTTGGCCTAGGCTACACTGGCACAGCGTACAAGTAACACAGAATACCATGCTACATTCGCGCACAACATACAACCGTCCGCAATAAATTGAAAGACTATTTACAATATTAAAATGCTTTTCTCTCCACATTCGTAATAAAATAAAATCTAAATATTTGTTGCTACCCTTCCTGAGTCAATGATATAATAGAATTATTACTTTACACAGCTTCATAAATATTATTTAAATATATACTAGTGTAGTGTCCTCCCCGCTTACATGTGCAATGTGGCAACATAGTACTGTAGTTAAGTCACACGGTTTCATTGTGTAACTTAAGGTTTACACCTACGTGATGGTTTCGTTAAGATAAGTTTTACTGTAAACACTTATGAAAATATCTGCTGAGGTGAGTGGATGCATTTTATATGAGGAATGCTTCGTTGTTCTTGGTTATTTGAGGCGCCAGTGAGCCCTGAAGAGAAGGTCTCTCTGGGAGAATTATTATTTGGAATTAGCCTAACACAGCACAATGAATTGTGTCGCCTTGTTGAATTCATTTTATCTTGGCAGGTCAAGTTCTGGGTTAATTGTTTGAAATCAGCCAAGCATTGTCAGTACCAATCGGAAGGTGGGCCTATATTCACGAACGTTCGGTCACTAGGCAGACGTGCTGTTATTGGGTTACTACTATCATACCGCTCTTTGAGAATAACGTTTTAAGGCCATGATCTCTCATTTATTTCAAACAATTGCAAATAACTCAAATATTTTTTAACCAAATGCTTTGAAAAAATTTGAGACAGAGTACAGTCATACGATACACAATTTTGCCAGAGCGGTTTTTAAAATAATGTACCGTTTGCGAGCAAAAAATTATTTTGCTTCATTTTGGCTTATTTTCACAACAAAATGTGTACTATTTCGGAGGCAAAAATCTAAAAATCAGTTTGGTGTATTGCAACAGAAAAATTCGTGTACAAACGATATATAAGTGTGAAAATTGCCAAGGAATTTTTGGTATATGTATTAATTTGCGTTAGGGCCTACAAAAAATATTTTCGAAACCACTGCTAAACCAGAGATAAAGGCCTTAATGACATACGTGTACGGAGGAAAACGCTCTGAATACAATTAGAACTGTAAAAACTACCCAAGTCCACACTTTCACCAAAATGGTAATATTACTGTAAGTTGTAGTATGACTTGTGTTTCATTGACTGATGTGAATAACACCATACTTTCTCTTTTTCTGTTGCAATAGAGACCAGCTGATCACATTAGTTCTTACACCATTTGGTTTTTATCTTTCTCTGGACTTGGTCTGTTTTTTAATTTACCGTTTCAATTTAAGGTCTTGGTAGAATAGGACCTATTATACATTATATACTTGTTCATTGCTTGGATTTTGAGGTCAGTAACACATCAGGTACAGTGATTCTAAGTGATCAAGCATCATGAGGAAGAAACGTGCATTGGTTTTTTTCTCACACGTATGCACAAACATACCCACACACACTCAGAGAGTTAAGTCGTCTGCTGTGAATGCGTACTGCCATAATAAAAATAGTTATTTTCGTTCTTTGGTTTATTAGATCATACTTAATGACTAGGTAATGTTTGCATGTAATCAACTGAACGTTTATTTTGTAAATTGGTCTACTGGGTCAATAATTTTATATGTTCCTATATTTTTTCTTAACATTCACAAGTCCATTAAAAGAACAGGAATAGTTTTCCTAAGAGCTACCATTTATCTAGTTCAGCTAACCGACTCGGCAAATCGTTGGATGAATTCAGCGTCTAAAGAAGCCTTGAGTATTCTTGCAAATGATTTCAGGCGTAAATCTTATTATTTCAAGTTGATTTCCAAGTGTAATTCATTATATATCGCGCGAACAACGTGCGGTTTTATAGTCCGTCGTGACAATTGAAGGAGCCGCAACAGGGAAATGTACCTGTAATACTGGATTCACAATAGTATGAAGAACACGTTGCGACTGTAAACGTTCTCGTTATTGCGAACTCTAGTTTTGTTGCCGCTTGACAAATATTAAGAAAATATTACATGTAAATAGATACTTGCAACTACTTTAACTTTTGTACGACACCTTTTATTGTTTAAATTTTTTATTATTTTGTCAGTTTAAGTGTAATATATTTTTCATTCCCACATGTAAAAATATTGTTTACAAGACACGTTTGCGAAAAAAGCTTTTAGAGCACAAAATTATAATATCCTTTCAGCTTTGTCGCGTCCGTGGCGCGAATAAAATTTATACTTTCAATTTGGAAATCGCGTCGCGTGCGCGATTTTTGTCTCGCTGACTTTATAGAAGCAGCGACTCTGATTGGCTGACATGTCATTTTGTCGTGTCGCGTCCGTCTCGCTATTGTGAATTGAGCATAACGAGTATGGTTTTTTGAGTCAGTGTGGCAATATAGAGTATTGGCACGGGAGACACTAGAAACAACAAATGATTGTCGGACAGACGGAGTGAAGTGAACTTGACCAATTGATGTCTAGACGATAGTTCACGCCAGTGGCCTCGAAAGTCGTCTCCACCGGCTTTGACCTACACGTACATTTCAGGTCATGTTCCGTGGTACGAGTACAATGAGCCTACTTCTCTAAGTGCACTTTATGTTGTGTTACTTGCCTTTGTGAAAATAACTTGTTGCTATGAATAAATACAATACAGACAGTCGCGTGGTCTTTTTTCGTACCGTAACCGGGGACACTTTGGCCCGCTTAAAGTATTGCTTTTTATACCGTCATTTAGTGCAGAAAATTTCAAACTTTAAATTAATTATCAATGTAATTTGTTATTTAAAAAACTCAGCTAGAGGTAGTTATGTATTCGTCATAGGACTCCAATGATAGGCCATTTTCATTCCAAATGATTTAGCTTTGTATTTTTTGCAAGCAATAAAGTTTTACGAAATTCTCGGTAGATATCCAGTCGAACCATACTAAATCACCTACTTCTTTCATAGTTCTTGAGCCAAACCTATAGTATTGTTTGATAGTTCTTCTATTCAAATTTTATCTAGAGGTTATGTATGCACGCGGTAAAGCGATAAGACCGAATCATGTGATAACGTAAGATTCCAAACCATTTTTTTTTATTTTCACAGTTTCCTCTAAGTGGAGAAATACAGAAACATATAGGCTAACAATACTATGAATGGTTTGCGATAAAATTAATATTTTTGAAAAGCACATTATCTGGATCAACAAATAAAACTGAATATTTACTGTAACTTCCGACGTAAACTTAGTGGCTGGAAACGATAAATTATCTGAAAGGAAAAAAAAAAGTTACTAGTGTTTCAAAGGGCTTACTTTATCCCGAACCACCTGCAGAAATACTATAGCCTATGTAACTGAACTGTTTAATATTAGTATGGGTAATATTATTCGTTTATCCTTTGTTTGTTAGTCACTAACCTCCCGTAGTTGAAGTGTGCAACTTGAATGGAGGAGAGAGTGTGGTTGTACCTAGTAGTTTTGTTAGGGAATTTGTTTCCCCTTGCCGTTCAATTTAATTAAATTTAATATCGTCTTTATACTTGGCACAGTTAAGGCGTTATCGCCTTTTCTTCCACTGTACCATATACATAAATATTACATAAGTCTTACTGGACGAATTACATTTTACACTATAATTTATTACAACACATTAACTCAATCACATGACAGTTTTATGTTACAAATAGTACTCATTATAGAGTATTCATCTTGCTTTGCAACATGGCAAGGTTGTACTTTGCGTAGACCAGCCTCCTATCATCAATACTCACCCTGCCTGCTTGAGGAAAAGCATGCAAGATTTCGTTAGGTGGAAATACTGTTGTGTAAGTATTTTTTTTTTTAAATGAGAAAATGCTGATTTTATTTAGCTGCAACTCAATTAGACTACCAAATGGAGAAGAACTCAAAAGATGTATGCTTCTTTTCGTTAACTGTACCAGAAACCCAGAAGAAATCACCTTGTAGTGTTAATTTTTTTGACCTGTTTTCTTATGCAAAGAAATGACGTCAGTTTGCCGTCTTCTCTATTTCCCCCAACCGCTCTCCACATTATTATTTACCTATACTCCTGTATATATCGTGTAGAACCACTTGCCTGCCGTATTTGTATATTTGTCGGTGTACACATTTCCTAGGCCTGCATTTGATTTTGTCAGCGAAAAGAGTTTTACCCAATTTTGTTTCAGTGCCTTACGTGCAGATTTGCAGCTGTGCTTCATGGTTATTGGCAGCGTATCTTTGTGAGGTGACGTCTCTTATTTGACTGTGCCAATCACAGCAAGGTTACTGCAATACAACACTTCTATGTGATTTGCGGGTAGAACATTTAGACGCGCGAGAAGACGTCCGATCACTGGCTATGAAGCAAAACTGCAGTTGTGTATATATTTCACTGAAGCAAACTGGGGAATTATATACTTTTCGCGATATGTCCTATTTATTGTCGATCGCAAAGAATACAATATTTGAACTCTGCAGTTGAAAATTTAAGACAAAAAAAGTTTGTAACCAGTTTTGTAATAAAAATTATACGCCACTTATTTTTTCTCTGTAGTTTTACTTATTTTCAACCCTCTAGCAAGGAAATTTTTAAAACTGCTCAGCTGACCATTGTGTAACTCGACAATTTGACTATATCCTTCTGAAGCTTATTTACGGCGTGAAAATGGGAAATGGTTTGGTAGCGGGTGACCAACCTGAGGTATGTCTGAATATCGCAGGTTATAAGTGCGACACAATACTTACGTCTGGTTGCGAGGTAGTGGAATTATGTACGCATATACAGTGCAAGATGTCACGTGATGGGCAGAACATTGTTGTAAATATGCACATATCAAATACTTCGGCACAAGTACATATGGTTTGTCCGCGCATGCGCAACTCAAAATCGTCGGTTCTATTTTGTTACAGCTGTGATCAGAGGCGCGAGTAAAGACTAGTGTTACTTGCTCTGCATATGCGCTGTGCTGCGTCGGTGCAGATACCAGAGAGGCTATTCTGCACCTTTTTCAGCTATACCATATTTATGCAAACACAGTTACTGATCTTTACGACGAGAATTCGTATTCTGTAACTAAAAATGGCGCCGTGACTGTCTTTCAGAAGTTTTATAACTCTCGTTACATAAATATTAGGGTATACGCGGCAAAGTTCATGAAAATGGCCGACATATCGATACCCTCATGTGAAAACCTCGTTACTCCAAAATTTATTTTTTAACAGGAGAGGGAGTCTTTTACTGGTTACAATCCAGCAATTAAGCCTCGTGAGCTCTATTTTTTGCTTTAATATTAAAAAAAAAAACATATCTGGAGATACATGCAAAAACCTCGTATCTCCAAAATCAGTTGTTTTTTTTTTTTTACAGGAGAGAGAGTTTTTCGCTTGTTACAATCCAACAATGGATTTGCGAGAGTTCGGATTTTTACTTTTAAAATTTTGAGAAACATAACTGGAGATGCGTGCTTTTCGCAGTTGATAAGGAATTTTTTTCGGGGCAGAATGTAAAAAAAAAACGAAAATCTAAAAAAATGGAGTTACGATGTTTTTTTATGAGGGTATCGATATTTAAGTGGTGTTATACGACGATCCTCGTAATAGAACAAATCCTATTGACATGTTGCTTGGAAGTAGACAGAAACACATTATTTTATTACCTCTTGGCCGGAGTTACTAACATAGTGCCAGTGCTGCTATCGCTTGTTAGTGCAGCACACTAACTTTCTATATGCTGTTCAGGAAAATGTGAGCACTGTTTAAAATTTTCTTCCAGCCATTTTGCAATGATCGTTAATATTTTTGGCCTAAAAACTTTCCTGGAACAAAAGCCCAGTGTGAACATTCCCCCAATCTCAAAACTTAACACATTTGGCCCAAATAAACTATAGTTTTTTGATATTATAAGTGTCGGGGAGTGTTCAATTTAAAGTGAACAGACTATACTAGTGTCATGTTGATGCTATAGGCCATAACTTTTAAAACTGGAATTCTGAAGACGAACAAATAGGATTTATTTCATATAACTTAAAACTAAAATTAAGTAATTTGTGTTTCAAAACACGCTGTAAGAAAAGAGAACATATAATTAAAGTGAGATGTATGAAGGTTTTCAGAGCTCATCCCACAGTGTTGCCAAGTATATTGAAGTTATTTTTGGTCTGCGCTCAACATCTAGGTGAGGGGTGACATGGTGTGAGTATTGAGCAGTACCGGAATGAGGGAGCGGGGGAAGCAGGAGATCCCCGAGAAATCTCGCCGACCATCGACATTGTCCGGCACGATTCCCACGTGCGGCCGAGACGAAAGGTCTGGCCTCTCGACCACCGCGGCCCCTACCAAGTGTATTGAGATTCTTGTAAGGAGAGGTGTTAGAGAATACGACAACCACGGGTGACGATCTTTATTAGAGGTGAAGTTAGGGAATATACTCCAGGTAGTAATATTAAATCGGGACCCTGTTTTACAGGAGATGCTGCAAGTAGGACTTCCCCGTAAGTTGGGTCACCGACCCGAATACTTCCAAGGATCTTCCTCTCCAACGTTATATTATGCCATCGTCGCTACCGTTTGTCAGTTTTATGTACACATCTGTTGTAAGATAGAATGTCCGTAACTGCTTCAATCATTGGTAATTTACTGCAAATATGTATATGTGATGTTAAACCGAAAAAAATTGTAGTGCCAACATACCCTTGGAAGCGCTGCAGTTTCTTGCGAGATGTATGGTCTGACAGACCAATAACGGGCATCAAATACTACAATATCGGTATACTTTATTGACTGAGTTAAATAGGGTAACATCACCATGTTCAAGCTAAAGCCAGTAATCTTTTGATAAGATGAACGAAGCGAACGTTCAAGTTTTCTCAAGATAAAACATATGTAGAATTTAGTTCCTTGGATTAATTGATAACGTGTTGAAAGTTTCAGTAGTGTGTCGAGACACGCAGTAGGCTTGCCCCAGTAAAAATATAAAAAAGCTGGGAACCGCTTCGATGTTCCAATTGTTCGGCGCCCAATTTTAGGGAGATACCCCGTCGATTTTAGGGTTTGTGTGTAGCCGTGCGAAACGAACCACAAAATTGTATTTCCTGACTTCAGGCTACAAGTGTCGGCAACTTCAACATTCGGCTACTGGCTTCCGGGTCTCTCTGAACAAAAGACGGACGACGACACATATAAAGTTTATTCGAAAACTAAAGTGAATTGTGTCTGCCTAGGAATAACATTAAAAAACAGAGCAAGAGTGTATAGAAAGCCAGGATCACTTTGGATACGTAAGGTGACATTGGGACACTATTATTCTATTTTGATTTTTCATAGTTGTCAACTGAATAAACATAAAATGGATGTGAATGTTTATTATTAATAAATTATCCCAAGAACATTTATTCATTCAGGGTTACAATACATGCAAAAAGTATTTTTGTAATGCCCCACCAAAGTCAACCCTACTACGTGTCGAAAAGTCATTCCCACTTTTATATAACACACTCTCGCACTGTTCGTTGAATATTTATTTTTCGTTGCAACAAACTTCTATTTTTTTCTAAAGTATCGTATACTCTGTTGTATAAAGTAAGTAAAGTCAATCAGAATATTTCTTGCGTCCGAACTAACTTGTTATTGTAAATTATTCTGCAAAACTGTACGTATAATATAATGTGCAGTACATGACTGGCTCGAAATAATTCAAAGCACTCTGTTATAGGTCAGTTTTAGTTGTTTGTCCTAGTGTGGAAACAACTGCAGAGAGTGTCCTTAATTGAACACGGAGGAGCATTGGGGCCATGCAGCGGTGTGTGCCACGCACGCGGTCAGGTCCCCCTCCTCCTCACACGAGCCAGTAAACTCCCTCCACGCCGCCCCTTGGCAGTGAAAGTGACCCGGTGCGGGCCGTGAGGTCAGGGCGAACGCATCGGCGTGTGGCGTCGCCTCGCCGTGTCCCAGTTTCCCTCTGTGCCGCCGCCAGTCCTACCTAACCTCCTCGCCCTTGTACTCTAGCGTCTTTCTCCCGCCCGACACTGTTGCCAGATGGCCGCGTGTAATTACATTCCCTGCTCCGCCCTCGTACCAAGCGCTCCACAATTTATTTATCCACCCCCTGAAGTCCGTACTTTGTCTCTACTCCACGTCTCTATTCTACTTGGCGTGCAATCTGCGTTTTCTGAGTGCTTGGTAGTGTGTGTACGTTTTCTTAAATAAGAAATACTGACCCTACCGCTGTGAGCTCGGTTATTTTACATAGCACCAGTGGAAATGTTTCTTATGTTTAATTTAGCGAATGAGTAATAAATTTTACACGAAGCGTGCTGCTGAAATAAAAAATTTAAAATATCTTTTTCTCCCTCCGAATTACATCTAGGGAATCCCCGTAAGTGCAAGATAACGCCCTTCCCATGCAGACATTTATGTTTCAGTGTAAATAAAATTTTCTCCAGACGACTGAATATATTAACTTGCAGAAACAAGATAATTCAAAATGCTATGAGCTACTTCAAGCACATTTTGGATTACAAAGCGATATATTTTTTGTATACTAAAAGAACAAATTTTTCAATAACTTTGAGTTGTAGATGTTATCGAAATTTTCAAAACTAACTGGTGTCAGACACGTGATAAAATGCACTGGTACACTGACTTTCAATTCCTATGAAAATGATTTTAATTACATGAGATACTTTTTTTTTTGCTACATTAAATGGTCATTTTGTGACTTTGATGAGTGATTGTGCAAAAAATTTGGGCCTAATTTTTTTTATTTGGGAAAGTGAGGTGGGATGTTAGTTGACGTGTGAAAGATTGAAGAGATTTTGGTCAGCACTTAACATCTAGGTCTTCAGCACTGGTGAGGGGTGGCATGATGCGAGTAAGAAGGGATGGCGGAAGCGGGAGACCCCCGAGAAAACCCACCCATCCGCCAGTAATCGAGCCCGGATCGCCTTGGTGGGAAGCAATTGCTTTAGCCAACCTCGATTTCTGTTTCTAATGTGTACAAGTTGAACAGTGTTTAAAACCAATACATAAAAACCAGTTTTACGGGTGCAACGCCCTCAGAAATTTCTCAGCCTTACGTTATCCAACCTATACAGTTTCTTTTTTATCAGCGTTAGCGCGTAGCGTATAACTGCATCTCTGAAAATGACTATTCTTGGAATACGTTTTTTATCTTTGAGGAATGATACAAATCGTTAAGTCATATCGTTTGCGTTAATGAGGGGAAAATCTTGACAATGGCTAGGAATTTCATCTTCATTACTTTGACGCTCAGTCTCCGAAGACAGAGGTGAAACATCTTAGCTTCGTTAAGAGTCCTATGCATAGAGCCCACGATTTTTGGTGAAAAGAATTCTGCAACAGTTTGTTTCAATGCCTTACGTACACATCTGCGGCTTTGCTTCATGGTTATTGTCAGAATGTGTTATTGCACAGACGTGGCTCATTTGACTGTACCAACAGGAACAAGGTTGCTGCGACACCACACGTCTGTGATTTGCGGGTAGAACCCTAGACGATGAGAGTTATAAACAGCCAATCACTGACCATGAAGCAGAGCTGCATATGTGCACATAAGGCATTGGAACAAATTGTTGCAGAATTCTTTTCACAAAATATCGTGGGCTGTACGTATAGGCTACATATAGAGACACTGGAAAATCGCGAAAATGTTTAAAATAGTCTCCAATGAACTGTATTATATTAACCGTGACACGTGTGTACAGTTTTGGGACAAATCACACATGCTGTGTGTCGAAGCTGTGCAGTTCTAACTGGGCCTGTTGTAGAGAGAAACAATGCTACAAATAAACGATAGCCAATGTTGATACAAAACATTCAGTGTTATATACGTCACGTTGGAGCCTAGCAAACAGTCTACTATTCCCGCGATTTTCCAATGTCTCTACCTATACAACGCACGATAGATGCCGTGTCTGAGGTACAGAAGCAGGCAGGCTATAAGGTCTAGACTGGTTCGTGTGTTAACGAGTGTCGCCTTTATGTGCGGGGAGCGAAAACGGCGTGCAGTGTTTTGGTCGTTGCCTTTTTCCTATGGGACGTCAAGCGGTGACCGGGGGCGACCCTATTATTTTATTTATGAAAAGTGTAAACTAAAGTCCACCGTATGCTTCTCTGTTTGCCTATTACGATTCCGGTCGGTATTTTTTACATTACAGCCGTCTGAAAAAACCATTTTGCGGTGCCCCGAAACCATGTTTCTAAGCACTATATCTAGGGACACATATTTGTCGCGAAAAGAATTTTGTCCCACTTTGTTTCAGTGCCTTACGTACACATCTGTAATTTTGCTTCATGGTTATTGGCAGCATGTCTATGTGAAGAGCCGTATCTCATTTGACCGAGCCAATTACAATAACGTTCCTGCAACGTCACACGTCTGTGACTTGCAGGTAGAATACCAAGGCTCGCGAGAGTTTAACTATCCAATCACTGAACACGAAGCAAAACTGTAGATGTGTGCGTAAGGCACCGAAACAAAGTGTGGCAAAATTCTTTTCGCGAAAAACAGGGGTCCCTAAAAATATCTAAAGAACAAAAATAGAGAAGCATATTTTGATACGTGTCGTTTCATAGATAAATATATAAAACGCATGTTTATTAGTTTCTCTTCTAAAAACCTTTCTCCTAACACTCTACACCGATTATCGTGCGGCAACTGTATATGGCTCTTAAACACTCAGGCCGTCGACATTTGCAATACACTTGCGTGCTATTGGAATAAAACTTGCAGGTTCGGGAGATCGGACGCACAAGGACGCCGAACTGGCGTTTTGTATACCTCTTGAACACTTGCGTTGTGGACTCAAGACTAGTCCTGCACCAGAGAGTCAGTTTACTCAGTTGTGTTTATTTCTCTGCATTCTCACAACTTTGCCCACTTGGGTCGACCGAACTGGGCATTCCCATAGCCTCGTCCAGGGCAGAAAGCTGGCCGCCATGACCCCATTGCACAGCGTGTTGAAGTTTCGGCTGTGCTCTTTACGCGGGCCTTGAATCGTCACCGTGTGAAGGTTAGGCTTTATCGCTCGTCCTCCGTCTCGCTGGTGTGCGCTCAGCTCCAAGGAAGGAGCGATAATTTTGTTTTCCCACTTTTACGCCCGTTGTGTAATTTAATTACTTGCGGAGTTTAATCTGCCAGCGTGTAGTGAATTCGTTAACTGTAAAATAGGACGAGGGTTACGTGACTTTTCTTGTTTGTTGTATCAAACTGCCTTACAGTTGGTTGTAAAACTTTGATCTCTTTAGTGCCATTTTTTCCTTCCCTTGACGCCGAAGTTAGAAAATAATCGCTTATTTGGAACCAGCATTGTTTGTATTATTGAGTATAACCATGGCTTACTAAAATTGGCCAGGGTCTATCTAGCATGACTAGCAGTATTTTGAACAAAAAAAAAAAGCGGTTTTGTAGTAAGAAATTATCACATTTTCCTACCATACTGTGGCATTCTAACGCAAGACTTAAAACTGTCTATTTTGTCTGCAATATCAAAGGTATTTGTGTACTAGAAATTTCTGCCATGTTATACCACAATTCTGGTAGGCTATTTCATACAACACTGATAAACAGTTTCGGGCCACTTCCAAGTGTAGTAAAAAAGTCTGAAATAATAAAAAAAAAATAACATTCTCCACAGAATCGCGGCACGTAAGTGTGGAATCACTTTCACATAATTTTTCGGGTAGTGATTTTAGGGCGAACCCTACACCAGGAAGACCTGGCGTGAAGTTTTACATGATCAGTTGTATTAGGTGAGGCGCCACGGATATTTTTTGTTCTTCTCGGTGTGGCCCACGTTACTTAAGGGAACTTTTATTAGGTAGTTTTTCAATACAGAGAGAACTGTGAAAAGAAATGTGTATTTTCACACCCAAAAACACCGGAAAACGCCAACTTAAATAGTTTCCTATACTTTATTCCCGTAACAATAGTTTCCTGTTCTCAAAATCAGAGAATAGTTTTTGTTCGAAAGCGATATCGCGAAAGGCGACTGGATCTCACATAACATAATATTTAACTAAATCCCTATCCTTGCTGCCGCTGTAGCTCTGGGGTAGGCAGTATCGTTGAGGGGGATCGATACTCGCCATTTTGTAATAATGAAACTTCTGCATTTAATTTGGCCTACATATTTTCTATAGGATTTATACTTCGACAAGGCAGAGAGAATGTTTTCTTACAATATATACAGTTGGCATTGCTTGTCTATTGTTGCTTATACTATACGTGTGACCAGATTACTAAGAAGGCAGGAACTGATCCCCCTAAAATATTTACCATGTAGGTACTGGGCTGAAATAAATTGTACGGGAGTTACGGTAGTTCTGGCAGCACAACTACTTGGGTGGCGACGATTCCAGTAGAATCACTGTACTTCACTTCTCGTCCACGAGCATAGCTCCGCGTATTATAATGTTTGTAATTTCGCTCTACCCAGCTTACTCATAGCACTCCAAAGGAAAATCTTACAGCTTAGACCGTCTTGCCTTCAAACGTTAGTTCTTTTAAACAGTAACCGACCAGCCTTCATGGCGTAAAACGCTAGAAAGAATTTTTTTACAAATATCGTTGAATCCGTGTTTTTCGCGGCTGCCAGTCTTTCACGGTTTAACATTTTTAGAACTTTCATTTTGGTTTTTCTCACCACAGAAGTCATTTGCAATAAATTAAATAGATGTCATTAAACGTTTAATGACCATTAACTCTAAATCACAAGGGGCCGCGGTGGCCGAATGGGAAGACCATTTACCTCCTACGAAGGTGATCCGGGTTCGATTTTCGGATTTTCGCATGTGGGAATCGTGTCGGACGATGCCGTTGGTCTGCGGGTTTTCTCGGTATCTCCCGTTTCCTTCGCCATTTTATTCCGGCGCTGCTCCCTGCTCACATGTTACCCCTTACCTCCGCTGAAAACCTCGGTGTTGAACGCTAACCAAAATTTCTCTCACTCTCCAAACCACAGGAATATTTATCTCACTCCCCGTCCCTGGCAGATATGACCATGCAAACAGTAGGTAATCAGTATTATATGATTGCTCTGATATTGTTTCCAGTATCGTTATGAAGGGGTTGGAGCGAAAAAAAAATATCTTGGTGCGTGGTACCGGAATTCTGATGTTTCTGGCGACAGCTGCAGTCAAGTAAGTAGGCGGACGACGGCGTTTCCAGTCCACGGCCGCGGGAGAGACGTGCTGCGGGTCCGGTTGTGCAAACGCGGGTTGAAATATGTACCGACGTCGTCGGGGAACGTTGCCTCAGCACGACGAAGGTAGGAGGACTTGCGGGTAGAGGGGATAGGGTTGCGGCTGGTCCGAGTCCAGCTCTCTCATCTTGAACTTGGTACTCCAAGCCGCCAGACGACGGTGCGAGAGAGAGAGAGAGGATAGCTTTTCCCCGCGCGCCTGGCCCACTTGCGCGCCCGCGCCGCAAGTTGAGCAACTGTGACGCAACCGTGACGTCACCAGCTTTCACCGTGTGCCTCCTCCCCTCTCCCTTCCTTTGCCATCCTCGTGCGGTGCAGTCACGTAACTTTTAGTCCGCTTTTCCTTCGTTTTAGAAGAATGCACCGCTTCTGTTGCACCACCGGCCTATTTTTCGTCGGAATGATTCCGGATTCGAACCACCTCGCAGATCGGATGGGTATTAAAAATTCTAGGTAAAATGAGCACTGTAAAATTTGGTTACTTATTTTTCTTCTCACCCATTTGGTATTTTTCCGCCACTTGTTAATACATACGTAACAGTGTATGTAAAGTACACATCAATACAGTGTACAAATTGTGACGTCATTATTGTGTCAGATGTGATGGATTTACAAATGTATTAAGCTATAATTGCATATTTCAAACAAAAATCAGTAATCCTAACACGGATTGTTCGCCCCTTCCTTAAAGATACGTTTTTTTCTGTTCTAGTTACGGTATCACGGAGTGAATTAGGCAAATGATTCAGTGCTGGTATCTTCAGAGTACAGTAGTGTAAATATTTAAAACAACGGTCGCCCTTTTTAAAGTATGTCTATGCAACGATGTTATTTTCTCGAAAGTTATGTGAGGGAAATTATGCTTACAGGGACGGATCTAGGCTGGCCTTCGCTCGGGGCAACAATTGCAATTTCCTCCTCCCCCGTCTTTCTTTTCACTTCCCCTTTTTCGATCAATCCAATCAACTCAGCATTAATAAGCATATATTGCATACGTTGTTTTGCGCTCGCGTAGCTAACAGTATACAATTTTAGTCGAAATACATAAAACACTTACTAGCTACCATTAGCAGTGCGCATTCTAATTACAAATGCTGTGTTTATAACGTCGTATGGCACCACCAGTGCCCCCTCTAACCCAGCGCAGTCGCCCTCCCCCTGTCACCCTCCTAGATCCTCCCTGTATACTTTTAAAACAGTACGCCTCTTTTATTGAAGTAGTTTTCAGAGTGTACATGATACAAAATTATGACTGAGAAAATAAATTACCTGTCACGGCTTCATGAGAGAGAAGGAATTCAGCCAAGCCTCCGGAAATACTTGGAATTGTAGGTTACTCGACTGGAGCACCGCCCGAGTGGAGTGTCTTTGGGTCAGTCGCTAAACTCTTTGGCGGTTAGAGTGTCGAGGTTCCCCCTTCTTTACACCGCCATAAAAAACAATCCGGCAGGTAGAGGCAACCAGTTCACTAGTTGTTTTGTTTGGCACAGTAGTTTTCTTGCAAGCTGAGCAAAGCAGAGACTCTGTAGTGTTGCGAAACTCCGTACTCGCTATTTTTCATACATGGCGTGTTTTGTTAACAGCAAAAGTGACCTCCGCCGAGCAGCAGCGCTGTGATCTCGTGGGCTTATCGTTACCCGGTAGTTCTGTTTTCGAAACACTCCCGTATCTCTCGCCGCGCTGTTTACAAAGTGGCCACGTTCTGCCGACTACACACAACAATGCAAATGAAATTTAAAACTGCGCAACTGTCACCTCGCGACCATAACGTTATGAAGACTAAGTATTTTCAAGGCCGCGTGTAATGACGTGTAGTGCGTTACAAATAGAATTTCCGAATTTTACATGAAAAGTAAATGTTAAGGCTCGGTTTCAATCACCATATTGAATTTTATTATTTTCCACTATTTTGGAATTCTGAAAAGATAAATGTGGAATTGGCAAATATACCGCAAATTCTATTCACTTTGCACTGAAGTGTAAACATGGCAACTCAGCTGGTAATGTATAGTTAAGTCACAATCAGTCGGGCAAATTATGAATATAAAGAAAATTGCCACACAGATTGCGGCGTAATTATATGTTAACTGCTAAATCGCAAAGCCTGTACTGTAGCGTTAGGCAAATAGAATTTGCTGTGTATTCGCACATTTAGCATTACCCTTACTATAATTAAAAATAATAATAATAATAAAAAAAACGTGAAAAATAATACAATTTAATACGGCGAGTGAAACCCGACCTTGACTAAAACAGAGCCTTAAATACGTTTCGTCTTTCTTCGTGTTACGTTTAGTTTAATTATGCCCAAACAATCGGGTATTTTTCATTTACATTTTTTCACAAGCTGTTACACAAGCTGCTAGGCAAAGCATGTTTATAATATACAATAAAAAGGAATAAATTACTCAAATAAGACAGTAAAACTCGTTTTGATCAGTTGATGTTCGCTCGTGATCAGATATAAATCCATGGCTACATTATTCGAGTTCCCGCATAAAAGAAAGGAAAAAAAAAATCAGGAAAAACAGAACAATAACACTGAAACAATCATAAGTCATTGTCTACATCTACATAGATATCTACATTATTACGGATTTACAAATCTATTCTTCGACACATCTTGTGACTAGAAGGTTTTCTTGATTAACTTACTGACTGTTTGAATGTCCTTTCGTTGTATTGTCAAGTTGGTATTGATTAATATGTGTTTTTCTTCATTTCGTTTCGTATTGTCTTGGTCATGTCGTATTTTTAATAAACAAACAGGACGTTACCAAAATGTTGGGCCGCGTAAACTTTTAAAGCGAATTCTCGCCATGTTTACATCGTGTTCGTATTAGCGTAATTAGGTACTTACGTAAGCGAAGGGTGTATATGTTAGTACGGGAAGTGTATTTGCCTATATTAGTTACATGACATTTTGAGTAGCCCGTCCAACCAGTTTTTTTTTTTTTTTTACCGCGCCGTATTGTACCAAGACAATTTGCATAACACTTAGAACACGCGTACATCATTACAAGCAATAATGTTACGTTTATATTGTGCAAATCATTATAGTATTTATAAAGTGTATCCATAACAAACTCGTGCGTTAGTAAAATTTAGTTTTATGCAAACTTAATTCTATGAAATCGAAGATAAATTTCGGTTTTACTAAGGAAACAAGGAACTGCCAGGGAATTTTTATTCTGTCCTGTGGCTACCTAGATTGTCGTGAGCGTTATATCGTTCTTAGCTTACGAGTATCATTCGTCCTCCAGCCCGGCCAGACCATTATAATGTAAGCTGCTCACGCCAAAGTGAGCACTTTTAAATGCAGCCTTGGCTAGAATAATAATCTGATGACTTATTTATTGAATGAATGGCTTCGACGTTGACTTGAGTTCTGTGTCTATACACTATGTTTATAATTTCCACAGATATGTTTATACTACCACGTGGTAGAATAAAACACAAATTGACCAGAATGAAAATAATCAGGGTGTCAAAACTGTTCACTTTAGGTCCACAGCTTATACCTGAGTATAGAGCTCTGTCCTTTTTTTTTATATAAAATTTGTGACTATGTGTTAATTTTATTGTACGTCGCTAAGATTTACCTCACTGTAATTCGTATCTTTTTTAAACACTCGTCATGTTTGTTTACGCTTGTAATATTACCTATTTAAAACCCAGCTGACTTACTGTATCTTGCAACACGGGACGCTATGCAGGTTTGACATACTGTTTACGCACTGCGACGTCCATGGCAATAGGGCCTGCTTACTCTTCGTGGAGATAGCACTTCCATAAAAAAACCCGACTTAATGTTTTTTTTTGCGCGTCACCGCATATCTCACTCTTTTAAGTGTTGAATAATTCACAAGTTCAATGACCTGTCGGTGAGGCTTCGTTGGCTGTTGACACATCCATCGAGAGACAGCTGTACGCAGGAAGTATTGCACATCATCGGGTCATTTTTCTGATGCGAGCCAACATTGATGCTGATGTATTTTACTAGAGTGCTATAACTATGAATTTAAAAAGGATGTTCCTAATCAACCGAAATAACACACAAACCAGAAACTCCAACATTGCTTTCGAAGCCCCAGTTTAAGATTAGACCACGATATTTCCTTTATTTCAAACAATTGCAAATAACTCATCCAAATACCTATTTTATAACCGAATGTTTTGAAAAAATTTTAGACTGTATACAGTCATACGATACACAATTTTGCCAGAGGTTTTCTTAAATAATGTACCGTTTGCTAGCATAAAACTATTTTACTTCATTTTGGCTTATTTCGACAACAATGTATGTAATATTTCAGGGTCGAAAATCTAAAAATCCGTTTGGTGCATTGCAACATAAAAATTCAGATACGAACTATGATATACAAGTGTTAAAACTGTAAGACTGAATTTTTTATATTTGTTTTAATTTGCGTTAAAAATATTTTCGAAACCCCTGCAAAACTCTGCCTTCCTCAGAGCCTTGGTGTGAGCAGGTATACGAATTTATATGTTAAATTCTGTGTTATTTCCACTGTATCGCTTTCGTACAAAAAAATTCTGCATTAAGAGAAGGGAAACATTGCTAAAGGTACAAGAGTGCTTATCTTTTAGAATTAATAGACAGGGTTTGTGGGGGGGGGGGGATCAATAACAAATTTATAATACTGTAATATCTTTGTGATAGTCTTTGCCACCGGCACATTTTAACACGTAAAAACTGCTAGTATACGTAACCTACCAAACTAAAAGTTGTCTGAAATAATATCAAACCACAGCGTGTAACATTTGTTAAGGGGAGGAGGACTCAGCCCCCCCCCCCCTAAGTCTCCCTTTATGTGCGCCTTTGTACAGGAATACAAATGATGGGGAAAATCTACGAGTTTTGGATGTTTTTTTTTTGTCTTGCAGTGAAATTGCTTATTTTCTCTTATTTTATTTTTATTATTAGTATTGTTATCATTATTATATAGTATTATACGAAATAAGGGGCAAGCTATCTCTGCACCCCCCCCCCTCCCTTAACTGGCTTCGCCCCGGGTAACGGTCTTGACATCGATGGATGTTAGGTCGCATGTGACGCGTATTTTGTGGGAGTGTTGCCATCCGCCAGTGTCCGAGGGAGTAGCACACGACACCTGCCGTTTTTAGTGGCGGAAGGGAAGGGGAAGCAATCTTGACTAGGAGGCTGGGGACGCGCCGCGCATGGAAGCTGGAAGACCGGACCCGTCCAAGCACTCTCGCTTGTTTTACCTTCGACGACATTCCGTGGACGAGCCTTCATGCGGCCTTGTTCCCGTGCGTTGCATTGCTGTACAGTGAAGAGATTATGTCAGCATTCAACATCTAGGCCTTTAGCGCTGGTGAGGGGTGACATGGTGTGTGGAGCACCGCCGGAATGAAGAGGCGAGGCAAACGGGAGATCCCCGAGAAAAACTGCAGACCAGCGGCATCGTCTGGTACGATTTCCACTATTGCTGTACATGTGGACTGAGCGAATTCTTTAAGACATGCCTTTTTTTTTTGTAGTTTGTACAAGTCTTGCCAAAAACTAAATTCTGTATATTATTTTCGTGAAAAAATGACTTTGCTATCTCAATGACCGACGAATTCTGATGCGTAGTAGGGGCCGCGGTGGCCGAATGGACAGACCATTCACCTCCCACCAAGGCAATCCGGGTTCCATTTCTGGCGGGGTTGGTCCCCGGATTTTCGCATGTGGGAATCGTGCTGGACGATGCCGCTGGTCGGCGGGTTTTCTCGGGGATCTCCCGTCTCCTCCGCTCTTTCATTATGGTGCTGCTCCATACTGAACTCACATCATCTCACACCTCACCAGTGCTAAAGACCTAGATGTTAAGCTGACCAAAATCACTCGCTCACTGATGCATAGTGTATCATAGAAAAATGTCAGCATTAGCCTACTTTTCAAGAAGTGCACTCCTTTGTGAGGCAGACGGTATCTGCGACCGTAATAATCTTTGCCAAACACCACCAGGGTTTGATTTACCACGACATAAGTGGGTAACACTCAACTGTATCAAAAAATCACATGAAGTGTGCCCAAATACTCTACAAGACAAAATTATGTCCATAAAGTGGCCATACAAACCTGTAAAACTTTGTAAGGACAGTTTAAAAAAATATGTGATATGTAACCTTACGTACATGTTGTGTTTGTAGAATTAATAAGTTTCCTGAGCGCAGAGATTTACGGTTGTTAAAATTATTTTCACATCAAAACGCGTGTATTTTAGATACCTGGATATTATTTTCCATTTTTTATGGATTTTGTGTTTTCGAGCCGTTATTTTTCTAAAATCAGTTTTTAATTTTTTTGTTGATAACAAAACGTACTATCGCCGAGTGCTGTTTAGACGTCCACTAATAAAGTATCTACTCGACAAACTTGTCCCACTGAATTATGATGAATAGTTCAAATGTTATCGACGGTGGAGTATTCAAGTCGTTCGCTCGCCATTTTACCTTTCCATGCCCCCTAAGGCGGCCACCAACCACGCTATTACAACGTGTTAGTGAATACGTTAATTTTACCAAACGATTCCACATGTGCTCTCTCTGTCAATGTACTGAACGGAAATACACTTCAAACGATGACGGAAAAGTAGTTATAATCAACACGTCAGTTTAAAAATAATATTATCGGAGGCCCTCAAAATTGCTGATAATAGCTTTTTGAACCTGTTATATTTGAAAAACTACTCACGGGATTCGTGTGGAACTTACCTAGAAACATGCAAAAGACTTCGCTTAAAACTTTCCACCAATAAGATGTGGGGTCACCGCTGGGTGTGCCAGCCAGGCGAGTGATCTACGTTATCCGCTTCACGTCGTCGCAGTGTCTTGCGGTAGAGGCGATACCGCACCAGATGTGCCTCTCAACGTCGTCCTTGACACAAACACGTGCGTCTTAATAAAGGTCATGCTCGATTCCTCTTCCAGTTCCTGCTATTGTGTTACCGGCTCTAACAACTTCGCTGTCTACGAGACGTAAAGCTCACTTGACGTTTCTTAACACCGTAAACTTTGTCCGGGCCGACACCGAGGAGCGTCAAGCACCTCTTGGTCCTATTTGAGGGCTCCATGCCGACGTACAGCAGGAGCACCTGCGCGTGAAGAACATCGATCAGGGATGTGCACTGGAGCATGGAGCCAGCGGTGAGGGGGAGGGGATGAATACATCACCCTCCATAGCTCCCAACAGCTACACTCCAGTCGGTGCTGCAACCCGCGTCGCCGGGTCGGAACCGAAAACGTTTGCGAAACCGGCCGTGTCACGCTCGGACAAAGCTCTACGTCCCGCTGTGGATCTCCGCTGAAACCTTTGTGGGGTGGAGGTTCATCCGTCTCAGCTTGGATTCACGAGTTTTCTTGTAAATCACGAAATAGAGAAATTGCTTTAAATGGGCCGCATATGTGTGGACGTATACTGTTCATTCGAGGAGGCCTACAAGTGCGGACGCGGTAAGGACGAGATTGCACGCACGTCATGCCTTCGCCTAGCCTCTATGCACAAGTCACTGAACTGGTGTGCAGTCTTCTCGCCGACAACGCACCTCTACGGGGCATTCAGTGGCGACCCTGTTGTTTTATGAAGTAATATAGAGATTTTTCTTACAACTGTGTTCAACATTAAAATGCATTCGACGCCCCGTTTTCTCGCGTTCTAAAGCAACTTTTTTAATATACTTGTTCCGCAAGAATCTTTGTATGCCACTGACGAAGAGATATTTATCATGGCATTATTGGAACGCTGTGATCAAAATACTACTTGTTAACTCAAAAGTCCAGTCGAGCACGGCTTAATGTTTGATTTCTGTCGCGATATAAATCAAGGCAAGTGAAATATTGCTGTAAGTGAGAGTAGTTTCTTATCTGTGCTGTAATGCTCTGGCCGTGTAACCAGCTGGAGGATTTAAGATGAGAAGGAAGGGAGGGAGATTGTAGTTAGGTAATTTACCTCCAGTGTATTATTAAAATAAATGGCGGGTAAGTGTGCTAACAATCCATGTTTTTAAGGGAGCAAGTATGTTATATATTAATATCTTATTCCTTGGAGTTTCCTGAGCGTCTTTAAAAGTTCTCGTTTATGCATACTAACTGGTTATCAATGTTAAGTGGTAATAGGCTACTCGCGTGAACTTTTACAACTATACTAACAGTGGCGCTCACAGACGGAAATATTTCTCTATACACGTATGTACTCAGCCACATATTAAATTGTAAGTATTATAGTATCTGACTTGGAAGCGTTTCGTTACCAGTAGACAAGGCAAGGCACTTTAAGCCTAAACTTTTCTGATTCATCAAAAGAAGAAATTCGCAAATAAAACATTTAGATGCAGAGGTGCAAAAAAAAAGGGAGGGGGGTAAGGGCCCATGTTGGAGTCGCTTCGTTACTGGGTTGCGTATCAGGTATTTGTCTCGATGCAGCGAAGCTATCTCGCGTTGACCAGCTCCTGCTACCGTTGAGAGAGAGAGAGAGAGAGAGAGAGAGAGAGAGAGACGTCTGAAACCGGCTCATGATTCTCTCCCTCGACGGTGAAATCGCGCGTGGTCGGTTACAAGCGACCACTGAGGGTGCGACCTTTTGTAGTGACCGTGTCCGGTGGTGGGTCTCGAATTCCCCTCGGTGTCCCAGGAGGAACGTGCGACATGGTCAAGGAGGGAGGGTAGGAGGGGTAGGCAGGAACACCGTGAGAAACCCCGTTGTGTCAGTCCAAGTCATGCTGCGGTCCAGTTGTAAGCGCGGCTCCCAGCAGGTGAATCCATGGTGATTTTTTTTTAAATGGGCTTCATGTCTCGTCGACAGTGAGGTTATTGAGACACGATACACACAACTTTACATTAAGACGCAGTTTTCCATAGCGTAGTAGGTTAGACGCCGGTGTATGGTGCGAGAGGTCCTGGCTTCGAATCCCGATTCGGGCAAGGCTGTTGTGTTGTCCCTTCACGTCATTTCATCCTCGTCGTCTCTTAAGACCTCATTGTTAAAGGACTGTAAAACCTTCTCACCGCATATTTACACGAAGAGATGACTCGGCGATGGTCTTTGCTAAGTTAACCATCCCAGCATCCGCCTTGAACGATCTCGGGGAAACGTTGGGAAACTGGAATCAGGGTGGCCGGAGCGGGAACCGACCGCGTGTCCGTCCGAATGAATGCGGTTCCAACATGTTGCCATTGCACCACCCCTCCCCCCCCTCGTCCTTTTTCCCCTTCGAGTACTACGTTACGGGCAGAGCCGGCGCCCGCCGATAAAGCTATGTAATTGCTGATGCGGATTCACCTCTGGGTTTTTTGGGAGGGACTTACCTTAAAAAGTAGATATACCCACACACCAAGTCAAGTACGATGGGTCCGGGTCCGGGAGCCCTCCCCTGAAAAAAAAAATTGAATTTTAAGGTGCAAAATCGTGGGCGTCGTTTCCTAATCACACAATAAAAGGTATCTGTTGCGAATATGGCCCAGTTCTCAATATGGCCCACTAGTCGCCATTGTGTGGTATTTCCGAGATCGATGTGGGATCGATACACACTAGTCTACAATATGAACGTACACCGCCCATAAATGTCTGTCTTACATCATCCATGAGGTATGTTAGTAATATAATTAATGACTTAGGCAAACATGATTGTTGAACTTTAATTGGGCCATATTCGGTACAGGTACCTTAATATACCACTTTAAGAAATGGTCATATTTTAAGGATAATGTGTGCTTTAAAAGGTTAAGGGTCCTCATGCGCCCCACCCCCGGGTCCGCCCCTGTATGTAAGCTGTATATCGCTGCACGACACGGGCGACTTTCGACGCCGGCAGCTGCCTTGTGTTGTAACCTGCCCCGCGGGCGATAATCACGTACGTGGCGCCCCCCAGAACCAACACCCGCGATAGTGTCTCTCTATTCATGGCTGAGCTCCAACCGTAGTAGAATGGTTGGCCAACAGTCCGGACAAAGCACTGACACTGTCGGGCGACATTCTCTCGTGTCATGCGATATTGCCGGGCCGGCCTAGAAACGTCACAACTCGCCCCCGAGGGACTGCGAGTTTGTTGCCTTTATGTAGGCGTTCGTATACCTGCTCCCTGGTCCTTGCACCTATCGGGTTGATAAGGCGATTTATGACTCGCAGATAATAACACGCTCTTTGTGAACCAGCTGGAATGAAACTTTGCCCTGGACATGACCAAAAGTGTAACAGCCTCTGATTTGTTTGATTGTAAGTTCACATTAGCTATACTTGATGAATTTAACGAATTATCTTGGGTGAATTTTACAGTACTGTATTAGACGCCTAGTTTACCTGCCATACTCGATGAGTTTCGTCATAACGTTGAATCTGTTACTCAGTTGGTTTTTTTAATTTCGTGCTAAATGACAACCTATCAGCTGCTTTCACTAACTTGTTACAATAAACCGGTCTTTCTCAAAATTTTGCTTAGTGAAGAAATGCGAAACTGTAACATACTTCATTTGTGCACTTCACACCAAATTAACCCAAAACTAATATATCGAGTAGGATAAAGTTACCCCGCAAAGTAAAGTGAGAGATTTTGGTCGGCGTTTAACATCGAGGTCTTTAGCGCTGGTGAGGGGTGACATGAGGTGAGTCTAGAGCAGCACCGGAATTAAAGGGTGGGGGAAACGGGAGATCCCCGAGAAAACCCGCCGACCAACGGCATCGTCCGGCACGATTCCCACATGCGAAAATCCGGGGACCGACCTCGCTGGGAATCGAACTCGTATTGCCTTGGTGGGAGGCGAATGGTCTGACCAATCGGCCACCGCGGTCCCTCCGCAAAGTAAAATTAACCCTGGTTTACGGCAAGGAGCAATACATTGAACTCTGGGACATTACGTGACACGGGTAATGGTATAACCGGTTATGTTTGCTAAATTTTCGGTGGTTCATAGTTAGTGAAAATTTGGAGTGAAAGTCTCACTAGAGCTAAATATATTTGTGTAGCAGCTGGACAAATTTAATTTTTATTTGGTCCACCCCACTGATAAAGCAGCGAAGTACCTATCACACAAGGGGCCGCGGTGGCCGAGAAATCAGACCTCTCGCCTCCCACCAGGGCGACCCGTTTTCGAGTCCCGGCGGGGTCGGTCCCCAGATTTACGCATGTGTGAATCGTGCCGGAAGATGCCGCTGGTCGGCGTGTTTTCTCGGGAATCTCCCGTTTCCCATGCCCATTCATTCCGGCGCTGCTCCATACTCACCTCATTTCACCACTCACCAGAGCTATAGACCTCGATGTTGAGCGCTGACCAAAATCTCTCACTCACTCACTCACTCACATTTGGAACTTAGACAGCCACGTTTTTTTTTAGCTGCGCATGCGTGAACAAAGCAAATATGCTTGTGCCGAAGTATTTGATAAGCGTATATTTACAACCATTTTGCACACATCACGCGACCTCTTGCACTTATATGTGTGTGTGTGTGTGTGTATTTCATTCCACAGCAACCGAACGCAAAGCAGGTGCAAATTTAGCGTTGCATCAATAAAAAGCGGTATTTAATCGACCTCCAGTCCAATCTTGGCATGTAGCACCTCTGTTACTCCATGTCGTGATGCAGTCGTGGTCCTGTTCGTTCCACGCCCGCGAATATTCACACAGCTGACTTCCTGTTCACACGCACTTCCGCTGTGAGGCTTGCGTGGAGCTCAGTATTTGCTCGTGGCTCAGCAGGCTCCTGTCCGGACCTGCAGGGCCGCAGTTATTCCTGCGCTCATGTAACTTCTATAACCGCTGTACAAAGTGTGCCGCACGGTGAACTCAACCTTTTACAAAATGTAACTGTTGCAGAAATGACACTGACAATATTAACGTTTGTCGTTTAGTATTGTATTACTATTAACAACAGGTAGTCTGATTATTTTATACAGTTGTGTGATAATAAAAGTTCAATTTTCTGTCTTGGATGAAATGTTTCTTTATGTATTCTGTTTAATATAAATTTTGTAAAATTGACAACTGCTTATGGGCAATAGTTTTTAATATTTTGTAATTTGTGGCACAATGTAAGACAAACTTTGTAGTGTAAATGTGAAATTGACATTTGCGGCTCATTGTAGAGCTAAAAATTGCTTGCATTGTGCCATAAATTATAAAATATAAAAAATTATTGCCCATAAATAGCTGTAAAATTTTACTAAACTATGTGAAACACAGTACACAAGGTTGAACTTACCACTTCGGCACATATATTTACGGAACTATGGGGCTACCTGATTGTTGATATTATAGGCCTGATATGTTCGAATCTTCAGTGTGATATTAAGTCTCTGACCGCGTGCATAAAGGACGTCCCGCGGCTCTAACAGAAGTATGGGGCTACCTGGATTGCTGACAGTTGGGTCCGATATGTTGTAAATTTTTTCCTAACCAAGGAGTCGGAGGCCCAGGGGTAGGGATGGGACCTTGGTGCATCTCAGGGCCGAGTCCCATACGCCTAGTCATATGCATCGCGCCTCTACTGGGATTGGGCAAACTTAACTGTGATTGAGGCCTTGTTTACTTCCCGTATTTTCTCATTTATAACAACTAGGGAAACGAGTTGGGGGGGGGGGGTCCAAATACACCATTAAACTCAAAACATTGGTTGGGAGGGCTCTCATATATTCTAGACTAGAGGATAGTTGTTTTTTCTTATACCGTCATTCTTGCAGTCACCTGTAGGCTTGCCCTAGATGAATATCACCTGATTAGTAAGGACCTGTAAATTTCGCGTTATTGTCTGACATTAGATTGGTAAGTTATGGAAGATTGAAATAAAACAATACATTGGCAGTTTTCCTAAAGAAATTTCATATGCAATGCGTAACATTTATTTCTCCATTTTAACTCTGTGGTTGCATGTTTGGAAGGCAGAACTGGTCAATCTCATACTTGGCCTAGATAATACCCTTCATATGAAGGTCCCTGCGGTTAAAAGACACTGTTGAAATTCAACTCAGTGGAGCTGCCGGACATGTTTTCTCAACTGAAAAATGTACAAATCAGGCAAGTTTGTGTGTAGTGAATAGAATATAGTCTGTTCACAGTAAACTGAACACTCACCAACACTTTTAATATCCAAAGACTGTATTTCATTTGGGCCAAACATGTTAAGTTTTGAAATCGGGAGAGTGTTTACACTTGTTTTTTGTTCCAGGGAAGTTTTCAGGTCAAAAATATTTAAGGTGACTGTATAATGGCCAAAGGAAAAATTTAAGCAGTGCTCGCTTTATCATAAACAGTCTGTACGAGCCTTAATCTAGGCACCGGTCGCTCGGGCTGGGACCGCCCAAGGAGACGGCGACGCAAAAGCGGAGATGTTTTGGAATTTCGCGCGGCTGGATCATTGACCGGTTGACGGGAGGGAGAGTGGTTCTTGATTCAGGGACACGCGGATAATCATTGTCTCTTGTGGAGGGGGGAGGTTGTCTTCGGGAGTGTCTCGACCGCGCCGGGAGCTGTCCAACCACACCGCGTTGTTGCGTCACACGCACACACACACATGCGCGCCTGCTCGGGGCCTCTCAATCCAGGTCAGTGATCTCCTCTGACAACCCGCCTTCCCAGGTTCGTTTATAAGGCAGGGCGATAGCAGCCTCGCCCTCCCCGCCGGCCCCATAGCTTAGGAGGGGTGTCCACAATTCCGCCGTCGTCAGGCCAGCTCCACGAACAAGGCTGGCATCCCCTGGAACTACGCATTGCTCGTTTACCCTTTACTCGATGTTACCCAGGGACGCCCCTAACATTGGTTGTCGAGGGAGGTCTGAGGCTGATATTCATTAACATTCTCGTAAGAAGCACGCAAACTATTTGCGTATAAGGGATGCTCTCGTAAACAACTCTCTGAACACTTGCATGCTCCAGTTACTGGCCGCTTTTCGAGTAGTACTACAGGTTTAAATGACGTCACTCAAGGCACTTATGGATGGATCTGTGACTTCATTAATATCTGAAACATAGAGCATACAATATGTGTGTGAATTTCCCTTTTTTCATCTGGCAGCAGTGTATATATCTCAGTCCTATACACGCTCTGGCCTACATCCAGTATCCATTGGCTACCAACTGTACAAGTGGGTAGCACGTGATAGCGCTGTGAATTATTTACTTATTTACAATCAGCTTGCTTTAGTCAAGTTGTGCCGAGACAACCGTCGTCCAACCAGAGAAGTTACAGTGAAGTATATGGCATTGGCGTTCAACCTGACCTAGAATATATCCGCAAAATTCACGTACCTCTACCTATGTTAAACAGCGATAACGTTATTTCCGCCGAAGACGCCCGAAGTAGACTAGTTAACCTCTACCTATTACAAACGTCATAACAAACGCTTCGTGAATGATGATGGTGAGAGACGTTTTAGTGTTACCATGTACATAAAGTAATTACCATTATTACATTTAACTTTTCATCACACTAAATAAAACTCATTACATGGGCGTACCTAGGAAGAGTTTTCGGAGGGAGTTTTGTACTCTCGTCTTGCATAAATGTTTCAATATAATCTGTGTTTGGCATCTCTAAATGTAATATTAACATATTTGATTAACATTTTGGTTGTTTTTGTAGTATATTTTACCTTTTGTAATGTAAAATATAATACCTAGAAAATGAAACTGACATTT
Source organism: Medauroidea extradentata (assembly GCA_003012365.1). Classification (NCBI taxonomy): domain Eukaryota; kingdom Metazoa; phylum Arthropoda; class Insecta; order Phasmatodea; family Phasmatidae; genus Medauroidea; species Medauroidea extradentata. The sequence continues at coordinate 27,707 of PNEQ01122637.1, read as the reverse complement.
CGGAATGGGTTTGAACCCCCAGAACCACCCCCTGGGTACGCCCATTAAACTCAACCATTTCTTAATGACATGCGTTATTGTAGATGCATAATTTTCATTTCGTTGTTTATTCATTGTGATTTTTTCTCATTACGAGGGCGTAGTGCATAATTCAGTGCTAAAAGCATTAATCTATTACTGTATGTTTCTTGAAGCCAATTTGCGATAGTTAAAACAATAGTAATTCTAGACAATAGTTTTAGCCAACGTTTTAAACAAAATAGTTTCCAGTGTTACGAATTTCTGAGGTACAAACTCTGACGCCAGAACTTTGTGCATTTAACTGCGGCTCAAGATATCATGCGTAACGAATTAGTAATTCTGGATAAATATTTACTGATAAAGTTGGCAAATACCATTAACTAGGATTGTCGCTATCCATATTGGCTTCGAAAAAAGTGTAGAATGAAATTGATGTTTTCAGCATTTATTTATCTACTACACACGGAAGACGGTAAGTTCGGCAATATTCGGTAGAAACAAACACATACGCACACCGCGCTAATCCTGGACTAAAGTGGAGACGAAAATGTAAGTGGCAAAGTGTTGTATGACGACATTTTTACGTGCACAACGTGGCAACACTGCACCGAGATAGTGCACCTTTGCGTTCCACGTCCATGTATTATTTTATGTACGTTATGAATGTTACGTTATGTAAATGTAGAATAATGTTTGAACTGCTCGGGATTATAACCTGCGCCCATAATATGCAAGCCAGAACTGTAAGTAAGATATATGTAAAGAGCAAGAGGGGACTAACTACAATGCTATGTTGCCATGTTGTGCATGTAAACTGTCATCGTATAACATTTTGCTACTAACATTTTCGTCTCCAGTTGAGCCCAGGACACGGTCGTAGAAGAATAGGTCTGGACACTCGTGTATCTACCAATGTATTTTGCTTGACCCCCTGTTGTTTGACTGTACTTCGTCAAGTTACCGAGAATGTCGTACATTTTGGCGCTGCAATCCGGGCGGTCGGACTCAAAACTCCGCCCACTTTTTCCCATTGTTAAATGTATTAAGTAAATAAAGATTGCTGGAGCCTTTTCTTAATTTTGTGAGCGAAGGAAGTAGTGCATAAATTGATAAAAAAAAAATAGTTTTGACAAATTGTTTATCTTAGTGGAAAGAAAGTGGGCGGAGTTCGAGTCCGACCGCCCTAACTGAAGCGCCAATAAAACACAATATTCTCGGTAACTTGGCGAACTGCAGCCAAACAACAGGGTGTCAAGTTTCCAGACGAGTGTCCAGACCTGTTCTTCTACGACCGTGGCCCAGGATTCGCGTGATGTGCCTGTTATGCTTTTGTTTCTGGACATCCTGTATATGTTGCTACTCTATGACGTGCCTGAGCATATCACCATCTGATCCGGTACACAGCGTCCAATCCTCGACGACCGAGCACCCGGAAGACGGAAGACCGTGCAAGTTGTCGGCTGCAGTATTGGGAGCCGAGTTTCTCTCTACGTCCCGCGACTGATGTAGATCGTGACCCACGTGGACGTGGTCGCCATATGCCGTAGTCGCTTTCAAACGGCGGCCTTTCCATTGGGAGACTTGTTATTCGTCGGTAGCATTGTGGCGAAACCACTTCTGTTTGTGATTGTCAGTTCTCCACTCTCGAGCTTCGACTATTAATAATACTGTGGTAACAGTTCACTTTCTATTGTTGGTATGAACATAGTAAGCTAACACGTAGACGTTGTAATTACTGGTGTCTGCTCGTAATTAAGGTGTAAGGAATATGCTGTTCACGATGGACACTTCAGTCACGTTAAGTAACAATAACAAAACTATTTTTATCGTTGCTTTATGTTAATTTTTTTAGTAGGCCCTGTGATGTAATAGATGCAGTGTTAGACTGTATAGTTTGTTCAGGGTAAAGTGGGCACTTTTAGAACCCTAGTTTATTTTTGCTTACTTTTAAATAATTTACAGTTTTCTGCCACTTTTTAATACTAACAAAACGGCCTAAGTAATAGTTGAAGTATATGAGTTGCACCACCGTAAAAAATTAATGGCTTAATTCTCATTGATAAATATTATACTGTAAAAAAAACTCACTAACGTGTTTAGGAAGTTGTTATCTCAGACGCAGTATGGGACAGTTAACCATACTTCCGTCTTGTAAATATGCAAACTTTTACAGTTGTTACAATGCAAGTCTGGTAGCTTCAGTACACATTTGACTGTTTTATACAAAGGTTTAGGAATGTTATCATGGATGTCTGGGAAACTATTCTACCATACCTACCTTCTTAGCGCTCCTATACGCACGTCTGGTAAATTTACAAACTATTTTATGTGTACATAATAATTATTATTATAGACTGTATAGTCTTTAGAGGTGCTCATCTCATAGCGATCCACCTGTAAGCCTATCACATATGTTAACAAGGGTACAAAAATACTGTGAACAGCATACAAGTTCTTAACGTCTAAATAACTGACGAAACCACAGGTTCAAACAGATAGAAAATTGAGAATAATCTCGACATGTACTGTTTAACGAAGGATCCAGCCCACCAATCGTATGGAATGTTTTCGGAAATCCGTGGAAAACTGAAACCAGGATGGCCGAACTGTTAACCGAACCTGAATATTTCTGAATAAGAGTTCTGTGTAACACCTCACTCGGTGTTCTTATGTGAGAAATATTCACCATATTCAGTGTTCCGATTGAAATTAAAAGCAATTTTCTGGTATGACTTTATAAGATAAATGCAAGATACAATCGCACATCGCTGAAGTATGACAAAACTATCGTGCACAGTACAGAATAGGACTTTGAGCCTACTCGAGACAAATCTGTAACAAAAATATTTTATTTCACCTTTGTGGTGTTGTTACGACATATGATTAGCTAGAAATTTTTGAGTGATGTCACGCCACGCATGGCGTGATAAATATTCCTCTTAGTTCACCACCTTGTAAGCGTAGCGAGAATGTATATTTTGTACGTGTTTTTCATTTATGCTGGACAAATTTAGCGTGGCTGCGTTGTGGTAAATCATATTTCGTGTTCCGTAACCTGCACAGTTGGCAAGACGCGATATGTAATCGTATTGTTTTGTTTAATTATGTGCCAATTCAAACACAGTCTCTGTTTTTGTAAACGTGTTTAAGGTTTGGAAGTGACATGCGAGATTTGAGCAACTATGCATGGTCTTGAGAATCGACAAGGTTGAATGAGGTGAATATGGAGTTGCGGCGAAATGGAAGGACGGGGCAAACGGGAGATACCCGAGAAAACCCACCGACCAGCGTCGTCGTCCGGCATGATTCTCGTTTGCGAAAATCCGGTGTGACTTGGCCGGGGATTGAGTCCGGGTCACCTTAGTGGGAGGCAAGCGCTCTAGCCGCTTGACCGCCGCGGCCTCTGAGGATTGAAAGTATCTCGCAGAACTGGTGAAGTACTGCCTGTGCTTATACATCAGCAAAATCCGTACATTCTACCTCACATGGTTCTAACAGTGCAGCCGTGATTTATATCCAACATAATATCTCGACGATGGTCCGCAGACTCGTCGAGAAATTCATAATTTTACTTGCGATGTACTCGTTCATGATTTCTGCATGGAATATTCATCACATTTTTCTCAGGTTCGGCCTCGGATTTTTGTCACGCGACTGGACAATCAACCCTTAAACTTTGGGCCATCGGAGACTTCAATGCACTAAAGATCTTCGTGCCAACTTTGTCTGCAGTGTAGAAGTTTTAACATGATTAGCATCTCCTGCTTAGTGCTCCTCCGTGGAACGTAGTTGTTTACCGTGATCGCCTTGTAAACAAGGTGTTTATTTATAGGAGTAAGGAGGTGGATTCAGAATATTTTCCACTTTCAATCGTGCGTCTCTACCAAAGCTGGAAGTTTTTTTTTTTTTTGGGTGTACGTAAAACTCACAATAAAATCAGTAAATAAGAATAAAAGTTTTTTAAGGCCATTCTACACTTATTTGGTAGTTATTTTTTAATGCTCAAAACTGAAACAAGTTGCGAATGGCATTTAGTATATTGTCAGAATTGTATGCGCCGTTGTCATAGCTCTAGTACATTGAGACTACTTTGATACATTTCCGACCGTGCGTCCCCTTGTCTCAAAATACCCAGTAAAGGTTGGCGACACCGTAGTTGCAGGTCTAGCACACGGGGATAGCATAAGGTCAGAATGAAGGCGAGTGGAGGGAAGCCAAGAAGGGGGAGAGGTAGCCACCCAAATTGGCCAGCCGCCATACTGATTTAACCTCAAAAGTTCACATCAGACTGGAATTTTTAATGGTAAATGAATGTATTATGCTCTTTAATAGATGTTTTAGGTTGAAAACTCTATATTTGAGCCCTGTTTACACACCTCCTAACTAATATTTCCTCAATGTTTTAATTAGTCGGCCATATTGATACCAGCCACGTCAAACGTTTGTTTGGTTACAATTCCCGGCGACATGCTCTATCTGGACCCTTCTATAGGCGAGTCGGAATAAAGTGAGCACTCGAAAAAGCTCTGCTAAAGATCTATTTCCAGACAATTCGTATCTTTCCACACGTAACGGCTAACAACGGGAAAAGTCTAACCTCTTGGGACACGTCACTTTATGTTTGCGCATGTAAGATAAATTGTTCAGTCGATAGGTACATATATAGTTTGATAAAAAAGAAGTTTATTAATTATATAAAATACAATTATATCGCGGTCAGGTGATTTTGTTTCAGTATTGTTGTATTTAAATACGAATAAACACGGAACTCTGTTGTGTTATTTCGTTGCCAACCATACAAGCAGTAAAGTGACTATCGGTAATGTTGAATTATATGCAGTAATGGCTAGTGATATTTTTCAAAGGTTAAATATTTAGTGTTCACTTTATTCCGAACGGCCTATAACATCTTTGGTCTAGCAACGTTGTTCGTGTGGGCAGGCATGCAGGCGGCGCCTCCCGAGGGCAGTAGCCGCCCGGTTTGGTCCGACCTTGCTGGCTAAGAGTGACACGGCAATACTAATAAGCTGCCTGCCTCCTGATACACTGGCCTGGAAGCACGGGAGTGCCTCGGAGGATTAAGATACGCCAGCAGTGCGTTTAAGGCGGCTACCTACCTTGGCTTCAAATGTGTTGCAGCGAGTTGCGAGTATTCTTTTATTGACGAAACTACTTAACGCTGGGCATCGATCGCCGTATTGAATTATTTTATTGTTCGTTCTTATAAAATTCTGAGAAAAAAAAAGTAAAATTTGTTACTATAATATCAATTACCTTGCGCTACAATAAAAACATGGCAGTTAAACTTTTAACGTATATTTAAGTCGTAATCAGTAGAATTATTTAAGAATATAAAAACAGTTGCTCGACTAATTACGGCTTAAATGTACGTTAAAAGTTAAACTGCCATGTTTTTATTGTAGCGCAAGGTAAATACAATTGATATTATAGTAGCAAATTTTACATTTTTCTTTTCAGAATTTCATAAGAACGAAAAATTAAATAATTCAATATGGCGACTGATGTCAAGCCTGAACGTGGAATACAAATGAATACCTAGGAAAATGACATACAGTTCAAGCTATGACTGTATAGTTTTAAAAATGCAATACGCTTATAAAAAATACGATGTTTTGACCGCTCAAAATGTCTGAAAAGGACTTCAGATTTCCGTATCTGTGAAAATACCAACCGAATTCGAATAATAAAAAACAGAATCGCTGGACTTTGAACCGTACTTTCCACGTATCAAATGATACGGTATTCACTCAAAGTCCCACAAGTAAGAGAATATAGGTGATTCGGAATAAAGTGAACACTCAAAAAAGCCCTGATTAATTTCTATTTTCTGCCAGTTTATATCTTTCCGCTACACGTAAACATCAACATTGCCACGTGCTTTTATTTACATTGTCTTGTACAATGTTTACATTTACATTACACTGCTCCGATAAATTTTAGCTACAATATGTACTCATTAAATGCACGGGTGCTGAATATATGCTATACTCAGTAGTAATCTTAGTTATAAATACCTGCGAGTAAACGTCTTAACACTGGTTTCTCTGCGTCTACTCTAACGGCGCTATTACCGTTACGAATCTCGTAAATGCATGCACAGTATATTCGAACTTTTAAATTAAAACCGCCACTAAAAACACACACGACACACGCAACTCAAGAATTCCAGTTCCGTTCAGCATACTGCAATGAACGACGACGACGCACGTAAAGAGAAACAATAAATAACGTATTTTCTTAATGTGCGAAACAGGGGAAAAAATACTGTTTCTATTTCCAGATACTCAGGCTGGCGATCATAAAACATAACAACTTACATTACTAATGACTTCACATAATTTATCAATGATATTCATGAATAGTCACTTCAAATACTTTTATATGTGTTTATCAGAAACCGATATTCATTACATAACGGACAAACAAACTGAATGACGCAATTCGCTTCCAAGCGGCGAAAACCTAACTCTGGTGCCATCTGTCGGTGAAATTTTAAACTACCTCTGTGGCGCGAAGAGTTAGCGGCATGTGCCAACGATAATCGACTCGGTTGCGTCGCTTTGTACTGCCGCTAATAAAATAAAATTGTACAGTCAGTAGGTATGTCAGTAAGAACTTAAATAAATATTTTAAAGTATATTAAATACAGAGAGGTCGTTTGCAATTGATGTTGTTTCACTAATGCTGTATTCAAATAAGAAAATACACGGGACTACATGCAGTTATTCGCTACCAACCATACAAACAATAATGTAACTGTTGTT